>JAASAO010002654.1:0-84770 GCA_017311375.1 Mytilus coruscus
CATCTTCAAATAGACTGTCCTTATGCAAATTAAAACGTAAGCTCCGCCCGATCAGTTAAAATAACATTGGTAATGCTATTAATTGAAAAGTTGTTTTCAGCGAGTGACCAAACTAACACACACTTCAACTATGGCTTCACGTTTGTGAAGAGAATGCGTCAAAAGAATTACCATGACGTTATAGCATTTCAATTCGCCAATAATAGAGGGTCTGGATGGGGTTTAAGAATGGAGAATAGTGGCCAAAAAACTAATGAATACAGAAAAATATCAACAACAGAAAAATGGAATAGAGAATAATTAGATGCAAAAGTATAAAGAATATCTGTGGAAAAAAAAATTGGATAATACAATACTGATTACAGAAACGAACGATGCACAGAATAAAGAAATCATCTTATTAGACAAAATGCATTAGTAAAATCATGTCCCAAGAGACTTTTAAGGAATAACAGTTTGTTTTAAACATAAAGAAACGTGCCTTAAAAATCTAAAGAATACAGAAACTAAACTAAGAACCCACCAACAGGACCCTCGTAGACCCTCATAACATGTTTAAATTGAGACTCGATATTGATCTCTTCCGTTCGCCAGCAATACATTTTACCCCATATCACCAAGGCGAGGTAGAGGTAGGATATGGAGCAGGATAAGTTCCAAAATTTAAAAGTAAGAAGAAAACACAATATTTGCAGCATGTGTTTGCATCATAAAAGGATGTGTGTCCCCATTTTTGTCACAAGAATTCTTCTTTTCATTTATAAGACTTCTTTCTATTTTTCAATACACTGGATAATCGGTATGACTTATTCCTCTGTTTGTCTCAGACCTAATTATATCCATCTTGTCACTCTGAAATTGTGAAATTTATACTCAAGTGATTTTAAGAAATGTGTACAGGAGAGTATGGTTCTTAGAAGGAAATCACATTGTCTGCTCCGAGATTCAAATGGTTCTTAGAAGGAAATCACATTGTCTGCTCCGGGATTCAAATCTTGGACCTCTGTGTTACAAGTCAACACTCTAACCGACTGGTATTTAGTATACAACTTACAATGACAGAAATTTCAATCGTCATTTATGTTACCTGTAAAATAATTATTTATTTTTGGCGCAAATCGAAATGCTGCATTTTTAAAATTGGCGCATATGCAATATGCCGAAAATGAACTTTCATGCGCACCAACCAGGCTAAGATGTGCACATTACAATTAGGAATTCACAGACCAAAAGCCTTAAATTTGAGGTCATGGTCAAGTGACATGTGTTACAAAAATATGGTAAGTCCAGGTGAAATACCTCAATTCACCTTTCTGAGAAACTGACCTCATCACATAAATACAAAGTCACTGAACTGTAAAATGAAGTCATGGACAACTGACATATGTCAGGCAGTCCGAATTGCTCTTAAACTTTATTCCAGGTGTTACCGCTGTCGCCGCCACATTTGCCCAAGGAAAACCCATACCATACTTAAGTCTCTTGTTCAAGTAATTTTGTCGCAGGCAAGACGAAAATAAAAGTTTTGGCCCTTTGCGGATTCTCCATTTTAAAAGGAACTTTATTTATTTTTCTTCAAAGACATTCTGTTAAATTACATCGAAAGAAGATTTTGCATGGAAACAAATGTGGTAACAGACGAACGACGACGGACCCAAGGAAACCGAGATAACGGTTTTCAACCTGAAATAACGGATTTTAATTCTAAGATAACGGATTATAAATCCGAGAACATGGATTGGGAATCTGAGATACGGAAAATCAATCCGATATCACGGATTGAAATCCGAGATCACGGATTGAGAATCCGAGATCATGGATGAATAATCCGAGATAACGGATTATTAACCCGATATCACTGTTGGAAATCCAAGATCATTGATTGGGAATCCGAGATAACGGATTATCAATCCGAGATAGCAGATTGGGAATCCGATATAACGGATTATTAATCCGAGATCACGGATTATCAATCCGAGATAAATAAAGGATTGTGAATCCAATATAACAGATTATCAATCAGAGATAACGGATTGGGAATCCGAGATCACGAATTATTAATCCAAGATCACGGATTGAGAAACCGAAATAACGAATTAATTTTATTCTTTATGTCCCTTTGTGGCTTCCGTAAATAAAGGACCATTTAACCTGAAAAGTATTTTGTTTAAGTAAACGATATAATTATTTGATAACAGAAGCTAAACATGGTAAGTTCGTGAAAGTTGGATATCTGAACAAATCTTTTAGCGAGCGTAAACGAAAAGCGCTTTCTTTTACTGCCGAGTAAAAGAAGAAACCCGTCAAATGATTAAATGGTTATATGCCCTTTAAACACAACGCAAATATTGAGCACAGTAAAATCAATTAGCGTACAAATTATTTTGAGATCACCCTATAGCTTACCTGTATGCTTTGTAATCTTAGTCGTACTCGGAATCTGAGTCGGACAGTTATTGTAAATCTCTATTTGGCACGAAAGTCCTAGTGACATTATTTTAACGAACTTTGATTATTTGTAATAAGATATTATGTAATATGAAACTAAATTCACAAACAGAAGAACGACCTTGTTACTGTTTTTCATCCTTACAGTCACTAGACGAATAATTCCATAGCTCAGTCGCACACTAAGATCAGGACACTCACTAGCATCACATAAGATATTGTGATAAATTTCGCAAAACCTTGAATTGAACGTTAAATACTATGATGATTGGTTCTGCTAATATTTCATTAATCTATCGATTTATAAATGGTCTTACCTCACTTATCCATTGGCATTGTAAACAAAACAATGTCGTCACAAACAATAAAGTGATAGGATGGAAAAAGAACAGAACGACTGATCCCAACCTATTCTTAGTATAGGCGTTCGCTGAAGTTAATGAACTTTATACTTATTTGATTGATCTGACCAACTTGTAATATTTTATCGTACATTATCTATTTTATAGTGATAACATCACATATTTTGTTGACTTAGACAGTTGTTTGTATTAAATTGTTCAAAGTACTCATGAATGTGCATGTGGGATACATAATAGATACAATAACGTAACCCTTTGTATCGGACACAGGGTAATATCATCATCGTACATAGGATACATTAAAACAATACAATGATATTGTAAATCTGCAATTAAAAATTATTGGTTTTATTTTCAACAGCTTCGTCAGTGTTGGTAAGCAAACAGTAAAATGTCATTTTGAATTAAACAACTGTGAAAAAACTCTGAAATAACCCCCTTTTTCTCAGTTGTTTAGAGTTAAAAACTTTTATACCTTTAAATTACAAAATTTTCCTTTCAGCTATATAACCGGTTGTGAGCAGGTAATTATTATCCTGAACTATACCATCATTGTATACATGTACTCCATAACTTTCCACTGGCAAACAACTTAATCTGAATATTTGGAACTTTTGTTTTGCTTTTAATAGCCTTGAAAAATTGATCAAATTATCGCACATAATATGATTATAATAATCAAACGACATTATCATGTGATATATATAGATTATAACATGGTATTTTTCATATCAGACCCTTATTAGCCCTAGGTCATGATATCAGCCTGAGAGCCGACAGGCTCGAGGGATGATTTTGACCATAGGCTGATAAGGGTCAGTTATGAAAATGATATGTTATGTTCTTTTATAATATACTTCAGCAGAAGACATACAACAAAAACTATTTTTAAAACTTAGAAAAATGCATTTGTTGTAATATTTGTTTTGCATTTTTAATAATATATTTTCCTGATTCCTAATATTTTTATCCAACTTTGTTATTTTTTCACAAAACAAAAGTACCATTTAGGTGTATTTTCCGGATTTGCCGAATGACGTCGAAATGTCACGTTAAAGAAAAGCATGCGATAATAAGCGGAAGCAGTTGATATAAAACGGAAGCAGTTGATATAAACCGGAAGCAGTTGATAACAAAAGTCATATCACACGGTTAAAGCAATTCTTCAAATTTAATGGATAAATATATGTACAAATTAGTTTTATCATAGGGTACAATTATACCATTATTTTCTATAAGTATTTGATAATATACATTTATTTCCCGTGCCTGAGGGAGATATGATGATTTGTTTAACATCTTGTGGGATAGTCTCCAGCAATCAAATGTTGATTTCGCTATCAATATTGACATACAGTGGAATAAATCTAGATCAGTTAAGTGCCTGAACGTTTTCTGAGGATAGTCATTTATTCAGTATAATGTTAAACGTTCATGCTTTGAAAATCAAAGAAAAGATTTATCGTTTTGTCACATAACTTCTTTGCATAAAGCAACATTTATTAGATTCTGTCGATGATTCTCATAAAAATCGCCCGACATTCCTTCTCTTGTATAAAACCTACTAATCTCACTGATTGCTTATGACCTCATAATTTTTAAGTTACAGTTAAGAGAAGAATTCCGGAAAAGAAGAGACAAAGGATCGGGCATATATTTTTAAAACAGTTAAGTTGACATTTCAGTAATATAGATACAATGAATAAGCGTAGATTCTTGAAAAAGAAACCATGAGCCCGGAGGGCGAATGGTTTGATTTTCATGAAACAACGCTTATCCATTGTATCTATTACTTAAACTATTGTGTTGATGTCTTTTCAAAATTAAAGCCTTTTCTTAATTAGAAGGCATTGTAAGTGAATATAAATAACCATGTTATCATGTTCAACGATGAATTAATAAATCAAAGTTCACAATTAATTAGTTAGGGAAATACAAGTATAACATAACACGTCCCTCTTTAAGTTATTATGCATCTGAATATTATCCTTAATTTACAAAATACGACATATTCAAATTTATGTTTAAGTATATATAATAAGTCTGTTACCAAAATTTCTAGCACATCGCAATTTACTCGCATAGGTATGAAATCATACTATATAAATATAAAACAAAAATGGATAAATTGAATGTAATCATTTTTTTCCAAATACCTGAATTGGCTAATAATAATCCAAAACAAACGGGAAAACCAGCTATTATTACAAAATATCTACAATAACATACAAAATAAGAAAACGAAAAAACTAAAGAAAGAGACATCGAAAGAATGCAGGGATTCGAACCTAAACCGACAAGTTTCTACCTTTAACTTGAATCTTCAACTTATTGATCTTAACCATGTTAACCTGGCGGCTACCGACTTATACTATACGATTGCCTATTATGTATATATAAAGGTAGAAGCCCTGTGTGTCCGTTGTACCGATGTATATCATATGTTCATTTATATATATAAAAAAGACATATAAATTACAACAATTGATAGCCGAGAGGTTTCGTGGATGTGTTGATGTCAGTCACACTTAACAGATTTCAAGGAGGGGTTCGATTCCCAGTGATGGCATATAAAAATTACAAAAAAAGTTTTTAAATTAAATCCATTAGTGAACAGAAATCAGTAAATTACCTAATCCAAACTTAATGAAATTAGGCTCACAAAGGAAACAATTGAATATAATTTGGTGAGCTCATATCAGCGACAGATTTAGGAAGCGTTGATTCTAGAAAAGAATCCACGGCAAATGAATAGGCTGACGTCACGACAATGGTTTAAAGTTGTATAATATTTCTTGTAAACTTGTGTATAATTAATCTTGTTAAATTTTATTATTGATTTGTGTCTTTTGTTGGCTGCAATTTAAAGGTGATTTCTGGCCGTAACAATATACATACTTGTTTAAAACTTCTATGTCATTTGGTCTCTGGTGGAGAGTTCTCTCATTAGCCATCATACCCTCTTCTTTTTTCGTATATACATATATATACATTTGAGAATAATAGGTATCAATAGAGTATCCGAAATGCAATGTTGATAAAATCCGTTAACATTTGCAGGACAAATTTCGTCTCAGTTTTCCAGGATTCGACATATCACTGAGTTATCTTGAAATAAATTCCCATTGTTAGTCTCAATACACGATAATTTTTCAGTTGATAAAAGAAGAACTTTCATTAACTTTCATTGACTGTACTGTACGTGATAAATGCAAGCGGGTTTTATGACAAATTCAAAAAGTAAGACATGACCTATTTCATATACATAATGAAACGTCGAAAATTCACATACGAAATGAACAAGGAACACCCCGATTTAGTTAGAAAATATTTTCAATAAATAATGTTCATGATATTTCATCTGTGTCATCAGCTATGTTTGTTGGTACACCCTGGACATTGTTACACCTCCCTACATTTTGACAAAACACAAATCCGTGAAAGAAAGATTGATTGATATATTGATTATTAAATGCTTAACGTCCAGTGGCAAATATTGCATGCATGTTCAGGAAAAGAACACATTAACAATTAATACAATAAGTAGGTCCTGTAACAGGGGCCGTCCGGGATGAACGTCAGGGAAATTTGGACTGCCACTGGAGTTTGAGGGTATATTGGATAGGGACAAAAAATACCATTGCAACAGGCTACCTACGGCTCTTTTTACAAAAAATCGTACGAATAAAATTGATCGTAAGTAATACTGAAATGTTCATGACTTAACGAGTATTTTTTCTCGTTATATTGTTTTAGAAATGAGTCGCTGCTCCTTGTAAACGCATCCTGCCTGCACATGCTCTCCCCTTACACGCACAATCAGGGTCTTCTAGATGCCATTTATATTTCAAAGAAAACAGACTCTTATTTGTCATTTTGCTAAATGTTCCAACCAAACTCACATAACCTGCCATTATGTGGATTGGCAACCTTTGAACAACCTAAACTTTGCCTTGCCACATTGCACGTACAAATGTAGTACGTGTTGTTTAAACACTAACTCACATAGCGGAAGCTTTATTATATACTTTTATCTTAATGAATACCCAACTGTTGTCTTAGCAAATTTAACTTCTTGTGATTGATTGAACTTGTATTTCAAGTCGTATAACGCAGTAACAAACACCCTAGCATTATTTATAGCACTGTCAACATCACCGTGTGCTAATGCTATAAGATTACTGAAGTGGATTGCTTTCCTCATAAGGATGCATACCGACTTTTTTACCGATTCGACAAAAACTTGAAGTGGAATCACATCCACTGAAGGCATGAATGATCGGCAGAATTTCGGTGACAACTTGGTCAAAAGACGAACCAATAGCGTGAACTGGGATAATTGTCTTTTATCCTTCAAGCTGTCAATTGAACCACTCTGAACCCATACTCCTTTTGTAATTTTAAGCACCAGGTAGAAATGGACAGCCAGAAGAAGAACATCTCTATCATTTGATTTGATAACATTTCTATCCTTACCGTCTTTTCCTCCTAACATAACATCAGCATGAAAAGCATGGAAACGAATTGTGGTATCTGCCTGTTCAATGTTACAACGTAATTTCGGACAGCTGATAATATAACCGTCTGTCAGCTTTCGAGCAATTTTCGAGTTTGCTTAGATGTTTTGCACGGGTTTAAAGGCGTCGCCAATAGAAATTAAGAATAATAAAATGCTCAATTTACTGTGCCTTGTTGAGTAAAAAACAATATGGCATCCATGTTGTGCTTTTTAAGTTAGCCTTAAGTTTAGAGCAATTGCAGTAGGTAGGTCGTACTAATGTTATTTGGTTACGGTAAGAAATATAAGAATTAGGAGATCTGGTATGATTGCGAATGAGACAGCTATCTACTAAAGTTCAAATGAAGCAAATGTAAGCAATTACAGACAATCGTATGACCTTCAACAATGAGAAAACCCCATACCGTATAGTCGGCTATAAAAGGCACCAATAAGAAAACTAATGGCTTATTTGGCAAGACAGACTGGTACTCATCAATATTGATAAAATGACAAGAGTCTTTTTGTCACGAATAAGGTATTTGTCTATTATTTCAACTACCCTTTCAAACGCTAAATCCTACATAGATTTATCAGTGTATTTTGGTCTTTATGCCGAACATGTGGTAAAACATGTAGCAGGATACACAGCATTATTGAGTAGGTTCTCGTGCTTTATTCGGTATATTATATAAGCGTCGCCTGTTCTAACAGCACCATCATTTAAATTTGCTAATCTTCAAGCATGGTATTTAATGTTTTCGCTTTCTATGAGAAATTTTCGTGCAAATTATACAATTTGATGTATAGAGAGGGTCAATATTACTTTCAACCAACAAAGAATTTGATAAATCTAGCTTCATATATTGTGCTTCCTTTACAGCCGTGTTACGGATTTCAAATTTTGTTTACTTGTTTAGCTTTTGAAACAAGACCTGTGATACCTAAATATGGTGGAATCAGTTTTGTATCATTACAGAATTCATTGAAATAAATAAATATAAATCATCACGTCTCACTGTTACAGCGTTGATGAAACTATTTTGTAGATGTTGTTGCTATATAAATTTCAGCAAATACAATATTGCAGTTAATGTTTTGTCAACTCCAACTTCAAAGTATTTTCTTGGCATCGCACGGAACCAGTTTTACGAACTAGTGTAATTGTCTTTTAAACTGAATATCCAACTGATCGAACACACCTGAAAACCAAACGCACCTTACAATGATTGTCACTTTCACGGTTACATTCAGCATACATGACTAAACAAAAATACCTAACAACATAAATAAATCGCAATGCTTGAGAAATTCTAAAGTAAACAAGAAATACGCGTGATAACAACTGTTATCCTTGTGCACATAATGTGGGCTTATAAATAGAAACCAGAACAATTTCGGTTCATGTGTGACAAATACCCGGAATTGAAATTATGATAAAATGTAGATGTTTAACCAAGATGCTTATTACTAATTTTCTTCAAAAAGTAAATCGGGTTGATTGAAGTATAATATTGAAAGAACACATTTATTGCACGTGCGAAATTTGCTAGGTGAAAAACAGTGATTTTTGTGTTTTCAGATGCTCTGTGCTGTTAATATATGACTAATTAAAAGAAAGGGATTACTTATGAGATCGGAACAGCAGTGGGGACTTCGATAAAAGTCATTGGTATCACATTTGACATTTACGAAAAATATGTTTTCTGAAGTTGAATAATCGATAGACAATTTAAGACATTAGAATTCCATGAGGTATTTAGGTAAATTATTTAAACTCGTAAACTAAGCGTCTTTTTCAACATTCGCCGCTCCACTAGTACTAGTGTACCAAAAGTTAAGCTGACGTCTCGATAACACGGAAATCTACCATACTTTTTTTTATTTTACTTATACTTGATTATTTAACATTGCAAAAAGGTTGTCAGACAATGTTGCCCTTATGTGGATGGAGCTAGATGTACTAATATTCTTTCTACGTTCTATTTTACAAAAGACTTCAGTATTCAAAACAATTAATTCCGATGAATTTGAATAAGAAAATATGTAGTGTATCGTCCCTTTTATTCATTGACAAACAGTATTTATTTTACTTGAATATTTCCATTTTAGACGTTATAAGATGAATACATATAATTATAATAACTATATTTTGTTTAACAATATAAATTCTATTATAAAACAGGTAGAATTGAATATTTTGCTAAGCATTTCTATTCTCATTTGTGCTGAGTCGAGACAATGTGGTTGTTTTCTTTATACTGAAACTTTTAAAACTGTTTCAAATGATTCATTTCGTAAACAAAACATCAATTTTAAATTTGATGCGGACGACGCAAAATTTTAGTATTCTGTATTGACGTCAAAACATATTACCAATGTCACAATGCATATCATAAACGAATATACGGTTATTGCAGTTTGACTGCACATATAGCATAGATGCAGTATAAATGTATAATTTGTATATTGTCTGAAATAACTGTAGCATTTAAATATATCGGTGCAGTGTACGTCTCCTTGTTAGATAGCAGGAGACACTTAAAACTGTCGAAGCACCCGATCTGGATCCTGGTGAAGTTCATCCCATTCACGCAGTGTTGTTTTTTTACCTTGCTCTTCTTTATGAAGGTATGAGATTTAATAATCGGTAAACCACTGTTGCCTCTAATATTGACGATTAAACATTTCCTTTGTTCAGGCGCATTTAGAACAGACGTCAACCTTACGTTTGACGTCTTCAAAATGAAGTAACAATTGAAGCTCTATCAATTTGTCAAAATGCCTCATATTGAAATGAATTATATGAGATATAGGGTATACGCCAACGAGACAACAGCTCAGGTGTTGTCATGAATACGAGATATTCCGTCATATAACATGAATAAAGGAACTGTAAATTATAAGTAAATACAACCACTACAAAACCGGATCACTTTGTCACTTTTTCAAACCGTTTATTGTCTTTTTGTTTTGCAACGAATATTGAGACTATTTTACAAAAGACTGAACCGTTTGTAAATGATTACATAAGGGTGTCTGAACAATATTGGATTTTTCGAAAAGCATATGGTCTGACCGCTTCACATGATATACATGTACTGTCCAATACTATGAGATAAAACATTAAACACTCCGTAGTAGCTAGAATTGTGTCTCTATATACATGATATATGATCAGTATTTCATATTGGTTTATATAAAATGTTTTAACGGCCCTCATTCTTCCCGCAAAAACAGAAACCATACACACTTTATAAAGTTATGATTTACTTATGTTTTTCTTCAAGGTGTAACAATACAACTTTAGTATTTGTTATCTATTTTGCTTCTAATTAAAAGTTAAAATAAAATAAGGATCTGTGTTGTATGATTGCCAATGCGACAACTATCCAACAAAGCCCAAATGACGTTGATAGGTCATCGTATGAAATACCATAAGAAAATCAACACAAAAACAAGTAAAACCCATATTAGGCTACTTTTTAGACAGTCGTTAGTACTAAAAGAAGGGACTCGTTATTAAATTATGAACTATTATCTTAAAGTGTACATTGCAATATGTTATTTGTATACGGATTGCTTTAACCACATAGAATACTAAGAACAAAGAGCTTTAAGTATCAAATTAATGTAGGATTTGTCAACGGACTAAATTCAATGTGATTTACTCATCAACGGACATTTTATGTGTAATTCTATAAAATTTGTAATATTTCGCATGCTCAACTCAGTAAATAATTCCACATTCAGCTTCGTCAGTGTATGTGTCATGTTTAGATGCAAATTTGGCTGTATATATTCGATACTCAAATTGTAAATCTTCAAATATACTGTAATGAAGATTTGAAAGAGTCTCGTGTCCCTTTCACTTTTCTTCAGATATTACACAGATTAGACTTTTAATTTTAACGTTGTTCTCTTGTTGATATTGAACCATTTTGCAGGATGCTATTTGGATCAACAATTCTACAGGAAACTGGTAGAAATGTTGACCAACTTACTCTCAACAGACCCTAGCCTTCTCGGACATTTCTCCCATGTATATTAATGCCAAGGTAGATCAACGGGCTGAGTCTTCGATAAACCGAATGACACCCTTGTAGTACATTATCTGGCAAATATCATATTGTATCAACCCACCTTTATTTGAGAGTCGTATGAGAACTAAAACATTGAATAATAATCAATGAAAACTAAGCATTATATAAATTATATTATAGTTCTTTCATTTTCAACAGCAAGGATTACTGGCGTGGTATACCATTGCAGTTTTAACATGGCAGATCAACAGCAAGGATTACTAGCGTGGTATACCATTGCAGTTTTAACATGGCAGATCAACAGCAAGGATTACTAGCGTGGTATACCATTGCAGTTTTAACATGGCAGATCAACAGCAAGGATTACTAGCGTGGTATACCATTGCAGTTTTAACATGGCAGATCAACAGCAAGGATTACTAGCGTGGTATACCATTGCAGTTTTAACATGGCAGATCAACAGCAAGGATTACTAGCGTGGTATACCATTGCAGTTTTAACATGGCAGATCAACAGCAAGGATTACTAGCGTGGTATACCATTGCAGTTTTAACATGGCAGATCAACAGCAAGGATTACTGGCGTGGTATACCATTGCAGTTTTAACATGGCAGATCAACAGCAAGGATTACTAGCGTGGTATACCATTGCAGTTTTAACATGGCAGATCAACAGCAAGAATTACTGGCGTGGTATACCATTGCAGTTTTAACATGGCAGATCAACAGCAAGGATTACTGGCGTGGTATACCATTGCAGTTTTAACATGGCAGATCAACAGCAAGGATTACTAGCGTGGTATACCATTGCAGTTTTAACATGACAGATCAACAGCAAGGATTACTGGCGTGATATACCATTGCAGTTTTAACATGGCAGATCGTTGATGGTTTCTGTTAAAGTTATCCACTACTGTTGTTTTTTTTCGTCAACGAACTGAGTTAAATGTAATGTATTCATTAACCGCCATACATTTTATTAAGGTTTTATTATGATTAAGGTTTGCACAGAATATAATTCGTATCCAGGCATAAAGTTTCACTGTTAATATTCGCTTCTCTAATTTTAATTGTTAATTTTGAAAAATACTGTAATGAAGAGTTCGACTTTAAATATATAAGTGGGGTGACCAGGGACATATTTTTCTTCCTTTAATCTCACATCTGAATTAAATCTTGTACTATAAGAATATGCCTGTCATAAACTTGGGAAGTAATTTTCTTTAAAACTAAGGTCCATGGTCAAATTCACATATAGAAATCTTGATGGATTTCAATTTTTCTTATTTTTCCTTTTCTATATTCTGCCAAATAAGAAACTTATACTATTTTGGTTTCAGGTTTACATGTAGCAGATTTTTATAACAACTAAATCCTAGATATCTGTCAACAAAACAACATTATACAAAACCACGCTTTTAAATACAAAACTCAAACTATCAAGTTTTCAACCATTTAAAGTCGAAATGGCCTTGACCTTACTTAAATTTTGCGTATAAAATATTTGTCATGAATGACAGTATTACGCAATTATTTTTCAACCTACATTGTATGCGGTGTGTCAGAACAATAACAGGACCACAGCAAGTTTAAATATGACCTCAAAATGATTTTGTCATATTCATTTTCAATTACGAGAAAAATCTAATAATAAATCTAACATGTAGGTTCTTCAAAAGTAGGGGATCGACAGGGATGATGGTCGGACTAAAACTAGACGGAGAGAGGACATCTGATCAGAACAAAGCATGACATTACTTTAGGCATTGGATTTAATGTTCCAATTATGTCCGGTCATGTCTGCATATTTAACATCTTGCACAGTTTCGTTCCGTCCACTTTGATATTAGGGTAGACGAGACTCAAGTTGTGATTTAACCCCCAAGGATGACTGGGGAATAGAAATATGGCTACTACAGGTCTTCTTCCGACCGACAGTAAAAACCTAACCAAAGTGGGGCGTCCGTTTGGCTGTGCGGGATGTACAAGTACGCAGCCACGTCCGGTCAGAATAGGGACGTTAAATCCGAAGCCTCGTGTAGAGAGAATGCCACGCTCTCTGCACGTTATGAACCCTTGCAGCAATTATTTGAGGGGTCCGTAGGTGGCCTGTTGCAAGGTAAAATTTCTGTCCCTATCCAATTTATCCTCATTTTCCAGTGGCAGTCTCAATTTCCCGACCTTCATCCCGGACGGCCTCTATTACAGAACCTACCGATTGCATTTATTGTTAATCTGTTCTCGTCCTGAACTTGCATAAAATATTTGCCACTGGACGTTAAGCAACCAACAATCAATCAATCAATCAATCAAGTTATGATTTACATTTATTCATTGTGATATTGCATGCGCAGTTGTATATTAAAACAGAACTATCAGCAATCCTTTATCAACTAAGGTACAATGTATATATAAAAAGTTAATCCCTGCTACTTATGCATTTGTCTTTTCCAGGTGATGAGGCGTTCTTAATCTTGATGAATACAAGACTGTATGGATATACACGTTTGTTTGAATTTTACAGGTTAATACATATTACTGAAATACATATAACTACATGTATGGTCTCACAATTACTTGTATCAGTATAGTATCAAAGTAAAGAAAAGTAATCAAGCTATTTGTATTACTAAGATGTCTTAATTCTTTGCCTTAATTACGAGAACTGGTGTTCCTATTCGTTGGTTTTCCAACTGAATGGAATTTCTAAATTTTGAAAGCTCGCATCAAATTAGCGAGTATTCGTTGAAACGATATATTTCAATAAAAACATGGTACTTCATCAAAACCGTCATTTCTGGGTAAACACAGAACAGGACAAATATAACTATAAGACGAAGCAGTCAAAACGGTCATTATAAACACAAGCAGCAAGGCTTCAACAATATTTTCAACAGATTCAATGTAATAATTGGAAGGTTAACAAGTATAGCTCCAACAATACCGTCAATTAAGTCACCCGTCATAAAAATAATTATGGTACTTGCACCTTTTAAAAGAAAATAGTACACCTAAAATTCCAGTAAAACGTTAAATGATATTAAAGTACTGAAAAGAACAATGCAGTTCCTGTACTGCACTGCACACTAAAGTACAAAACTGGCACAAAATTATAGTACACATTTATGGAACTACAATAATAGTAAAAAATGAAGTTCTATTCACACACGCTACATTTACAAAGGAGGAAACTACTGGTTTTCCTCTGTCTCTCCTTTCGTTCAAGTATCCGTCAATTCCATGAATTGTTTGTTGCATTGTTCTCAGAAACTGCAAATCAGAGGTTCAAGAATTTAAATCAAGCTGTATGTGCGCACGTTTTACGTTTTACCGTGTTATGAGTTTTCACATCCACCGCTCATCAACTTCCTGTTTTCCGAATACTTATATATTCTTAAACATAATAGCATTAATAAAGTATCAAATTTTCGTACCACATTCCTCAATAAGATACAAACCACAGGTTCCTGAATTTTGGTATCAAGCTTCATGTAAGCATTCTACGGGCCTTTTAAAGCCGACTATACGGTATGGGTTTTTCTCATTGTTGAAGGCTATACGGTTGGCTAAAATTGCTTTCATCCACTTCATTTGAACTTTGGTGAATAGTTGTCTCATTGGCAATCATACCAAATCTCCTTAATTGTATATACCGAATGATGTTTTTACCTTATTTCTATATAAAATGGTTACAATATTTTTAACATCTGATGTATGGTAATTTTATTTTCATTTGTTAGTTGAAAGATATCTTATTGTTCAAAGTTACGAATGGATCAGACTCAAGTTTGACAACTAAGTAAAGTCTTCTACAATCTTTAATTCATTGTGCCTGTATTTGATGTGGTGTGCTGGTGCTCTGTAAAGGTATAATATTCTTAAGGTAGCTATATAACCAGGTGTTTTTCTATGTTGTGATGTTACACTATTGTTTCAGAAAAAGGGTGAAGGTTTGGTACCATTAAAACGTTTAAACCCGCTGCATTTGTTTGCACCTGTCCTAAGTCAGGAATCTGATGTTCAGTAGCTGTCGTTTGTTGATGTGGTTCATAAGTGTTTCTCGTTTCTCGTTTTTATATAGATTAGACCGTTGGTTTTCCCGTTTGAATGGTTTTACACTAGTAATTTTGGGGCCCTTTATAGCTTACTGTTCGGTGTAAGCCTAGGCTCCGTGTTGAAGACCGTACTTTGACCTATAATGGTTTACATTTAACTTGGATGGAGAGTTGTCTCATTGGCACTCATACCACATCTTCTTATTTCTATTAACCCACCATTTTTCTACACAAGGAAAGGCCTATACCAAGTCAGGAATATGACAGTTGTTTTCCATTCGTTTTATGTGTTTGAGCTTTTGATTTTGCCATTTGTTAAGGGACTTTCCGTTCTGAATTTTCCTTGGAGCTCGGTATTTTGTTTTTACATTTTAGAACATTTCAATCTTATCGGGTATTTCGATTAAGTTGTGTTGTTGGGTTGTTGTTGTGTTGACGTCTATATCTCCATTAGTTCATATTTACGTCTCCTTTGATGGTTTGTCTGTTTTATATGGTTTTATATGGTTTTAAGGTTAATATTTTTGAGTCTATAGCCGTAATGATCTCTCGATGGAATGGGGACACTGAATTAAATTCTGGAAGGAGCGAGGAACTAGGATTTCAGTTTCTCATATCTTTTAAATTTTGAAAATATATATCTCATTATACATTTTGGAAAACAAAAGTACATGTTTATCAATATTGAAAATATAATTGAATATTTTATGAAATTATCAATATCAGATTAATTGGCGAAGTTAAAATCATCACTTTGAATTTTGAAAATCTGATTAGTAGTGGTTCATTTTACATCATTTACAATTCATAAATAATATAAACCTGATACCTCACATATTATGAAGGCTGTTGAAGATATTTAATACAGTGGTTCATGTATTCCATCAAACAGATAGCAAGCCCCTTCTACCCTTCGGAACCAGTTCTCCGACGGTACACGTAGCATTCAATTATTTAAATGATACTCACCGACAAAACTATGAATTCAATAGGTGTACAAGATTTTGAACTAGTTAACCATATTTCTCAGAAAAGTAATTAATTTAAAGATCTATGTCCAAAAGGGATACCTGGTATTCTTGTTTTTTAAATTTTGAAGTTTTATATTAAAATAATTTGTAAATCCCATTGATGAAAACCCATCTAGAGGTTACAGATGTTGTGAATTGATATTTTCAAAAGGAAAACGTGGTTGATTGAAAGCTGTATGATTTATATACAGTGGCAAATATTTCAGGCAAAAGGAATAAAAAAATAACAATGCATTGAATGAATGGACGTTGGACGGAAATTATTTAGGATCGTCATTGAAAATGAGGGCATGTTAGAAACATGTAGGAGGAAAGATTTCTGCTGGTAACACTTTTAAGTATTTGCAATTTGTTAATTACTCAAATTATTTATCTTTATAATTATAATATTATAAAGAGACTGAATTTTCTCCTTTTTTTTTTTGGAAGGATAAACAATAATTTTACCTGGCGTATCCGTGTGTAAAATGTATTTCGGCATTTCTCTTCGAAACATTACTTGTTTAATTGAGAAAAAAAACCCGCCTGATTTATAAATGTTCTCTTTTTCTCGGAATAGGCTCTTAAAATTAATTGATCTACAGTAACTCTATATGTGGAAAATTTTGTGAAAATATAAGAAGTGACTAATCTTTACTTTCATACATGTACCTGTAGTTTCATTGATACAAAATAATATGGATTCGTCCTGTGTCCAGTTTGAAGGTCACTTAAGTTACTGTACACATTAATGCACGTTCTGATTTAATCAATATACATGTATGAAAAAAAATAAACAGTTTGAAGGTAAACTATAAAATCAAATTGCGTAAGTTTCAATAACAATGACCGGTCCACATCATAATAAGTAATAGGGGTAAGCTTTGTAGGGAGAAAATGACCGATATTTTAAGTTCATTTTTTGTAATAACGAATAAAAATTTGTCAACCAAAAGTTTTTCTATAATTTCAAAAACATGTCGTTCTGTATTGGTATAGTTTTCGCATCTTTCATTTGCGTATTTAAGGCAATAGAATGTTGAGGCTTTAAAAGTCTACATAATTATTGACTGTATACAGAAAATTCGCCATTTTAAAACATTTAATGTTTCACAAATAATACATGGACACAAAGCAAAATCATTTCTTAAAACACTGCAAAAAATTCATTCTGATTGGTATAGTGGTATTGTCAAAAGTGTGTTGAAATGAACCGTGGTAAACATCGAATTCCTCACAAAGTGTTATCACACATTATAGAGATTATGCGATGTGTTAGTACCATTTGCTTGCGATTCATTAAAGAAATTACAAACAATTCGCCAAATTCCTCCAAACTGATTTCTTTGTGATTTCTTTCAATTTTATGATTTGTAAGCAATTTGTTTCTGTTTTGACGTGATTTGTTTACTTAGAATATCGTATGAAATGATTTAAAAAAGATTTGTTTACTTTGTAAGCTAAAATAGTGTGATTTCTTTATGATTTGTTTACTTAGAATATCATATGAAATGATTTGAAAATGATTTGTTAATTCTGTTAGCTATCATGGTGTGATTCATCAATGAATACAATTTTGTTGCATTCGGATTTTCTGGGTTTATGTATATCTCTGACTTCCGGTTGAGATCAAATTCAAATTACAAATACTGTTCTAAATTAACTGAACGAAGAAGACTGCAAGATGAAGAGTAAAATATACTATCAATGATGACAGTGGAAAGGAATCTTAGTCATTTATTTATAATTTCACACATTCAATTAATACAATTCAAACATGTCAAAGGTATTGACCTTTTAAATTCGGAAACTGTGGATTTCAGTATCTCGTAATCATTTTGTACTGTCAGGAATTAATTTTCAAAATAAAATGTGTAAAAGAAGTGTAAACAGATCAAGACATGCAATTAACGACTAACTTCCCGAGACATCAGACGAAATTCACTGGCAAGTTTTATGTTTTAGTTTATCATGATGTTTATAATTACTGGCGAGGTCCAGGGGCTGTAGGGGCACAGCTACATTAGTAGAGTTGGACCCAGACTAAGACCCATAGCCTATTCGATATCCTTCTAGTAAACGTAGTTGCCCATGTATTTACCAAATCTCGTTAGAGTCACATTCGGGAGAAGTAAGAGAAACCTTTCACAGACATGACAGAGGGAGCAATTCGTCCCTTATTGCAACCAGAGATAGTAATTCCTAAACAATGAGAGGAGGAGTAAAGGTAAAATGAAGACAAATGCACTTCAAACTTTGGGGCAGAACATATTTTGACTTAGATCTAACTGATTTTTAAAATATGTGAATTGATGATTGATGTCAATTTGTTGACGATTTGCTTGTGATTTGCTTGAGGTAGGAATATGATTTACTTCTGATTTGTTAAAGATTTGATAACAATTTGTTGATAATTTCTTCATAATTTGAAAACAATTTGTTTGTGATTTGCTTGAGGTAGGAATATGATTTACTTCTGATTTGTTAAAGATTTGATAACAATTTGTTTATAATTTCTTTACAATTTGAAAACAATTTGTTTGTGATTTGCTTGAAGTAGGAAAGAAATTACCTCTGATTTGTTAATGATTTCAAAACGATTTCTTGACAATTTGTTTGTGATTCGCTTATGAATTGGAAGCAATTTGTTTGTGATTTGTTGCTGTGATTTGTTAGCTCATTTGCATGTGAAATTTTATCACTTTCAAATCATAAAGAAATCATACGATTTGGTTATCATTTGTTACCATGATTTGTTCCTCAATTTTTTTTTTTTTTTTTTTTTTGGGGAACTACTGTTATCGTAGATTCTAATGAACAAGAGCAAGAACAAAATGAAAATATCTTGGAATATTAAGGAATATATACTAAAAACACACACACACACACAATATAGGAAAAGGGCGGCCCATTCCCAGGCTCTGTGATTTTTGCCTGTTTTACATGTCAAAATGATCAATGTTGAACAGTTTTCTTAATGAAGCCAGTTTCTAAATGTAAATTTTATATTTTGAAGTATTGTGGTGCAAAAGCATGTCAGCATGACTCATTGTAGGGTCAAAGATAATGTTGTTAGATTTTGGTCAATTTGTCAATAACTCTAATTAAAAGGTATATATAATCAGACAGGTGAAAGGTGCATGTACATGTCCAACTTGCAGGTTTAACCTAATCGTGACATATTTTCACGATTCATTGATAAAAGTAGTGTTATAAGGTCAGCTTACAAAGTACTCATAAAAATAGTTGGTTTGTTACTTATCTTATTAAGTACATGTTTGTTTGGAGGCGTTGTCAACCGAAATTCCTTCATTTTCAAATTATAATAGATATAAGAAGATGTGGTATGAGTGCCAATGAGACAATTCTCCATCCAAGTCACAACTTGAAAAAGTAAACCATTATACGGCCTACAACACGGAGCCTTGGCTCACACCGAACAGCAAGCTATAAATGGCCCCAAAATGACTAGTGTAAAACCATTCAAACAGGAAAACCAACGGTCTAGTTTATATAAAAACGAGAAACTAGAAATACTGATGAACCACATCAACAAACAACAACCACTGAACATCAGGTTCCTGACTTAGGACAGGTGCAAACAAATGCAGCGGGTTTAAACGATTTAATATGCACCAACCTTCACCCTACCTGAAACAATAGTGTAACGTCACAACACAGAAAGACACACTATAAAATATCAACATTCCTTTTTGTGTATAATCATTATACTTTAAATGATAGGTTAGCCATCGTTTATATATGTCAAGGCTACCTCAATGGTTAAATGTGGTACAGAAATATAATAGTCACGCTTTGGTATACCCCGACAATCAGTAAAACGCTTGCCAAAACGGGACGTCCGTTTGGCTGTGCTGGATGTAAGAATTTGTAGCTATGTGATGTCAGAATGGGGACGTTAAATTTTATGCCTCGTATGGAAAAAGTACCATGTTCTCTGTATGTTAAGAACCCTTCTAAAATCTTTTAAAATGAGGGATCCGTAGATTGTATGTTGCAAGGCAAATTTCTGTCCATCTACAATATACCCTCATTTTCCAGTTGCACTCAAAATTCCCACCCTTCATCCCGATCGACCCCTATTACAGGCTTACCTATTGTATTAATTGTTAATTTTGTTCTCGCTCTGAGCATGCATGAACTATTTGCCAATGGACGTTAGGCAAACAAAATCAATCAATCTATGTCAAGGTTTGCTTGACACTAAAATACCTATACATCCATTAACTAAATGTATATAAAAAGTAGTCCTGCTAACCAGCAATAAATTCTAGCTACATATACAGTCTGGAATAAAATAGTAATGATAAACCTTTGTTAATTTCAGTTTCTACATCGAGCTTATGCGACAGTCACGTTTGTTTTACAATGCAATCATTGGTCCGTTTTAAAGAACATCTTCGTGCATAATCCTGAGCTTCAAGCTAATAGAAATAAACATTAAACGATTGTCTTAATAGACCTCTTTCGAGTTCGTTGCATTTCCGTCAAAAACTTTGGATTTAGTGAACATCATTCATGCGTTTAGGGCATCGTTACTTCCTTTTCATGTTGAGCGAGCGGTTGAAAAATATGATGCTATATTGCACGAATTATTCGATAAATTAAATTCTTATAATTGATAATCAGCACTGCTGTCAATATGGAATTGTGATTAAGTACCTACGGAACAAACATTATTTCTAGTTTATCCTGCACAATGACGATCACGAAGACGCTTGAAGAACTTTAATAGTGCAGGGATACAGCAGTGGAAATCTTGTGAAAAGAACAAAAGAAAATTACCTCTTCTTATGATAGAGTCGAGAAAATCAATAATAAAACAATGCCGGTGACGACATTGATCAAAAGTTATTTCTAAATAACAATTGTACATTTTAAAGAAATTATTTGTTAAACTGAGTTATTAGAAATAGACATGCAAATCCACGATGTTTTATGTTCAGTATGTATCGAGATAATTGGATTAGAAGCTTGTGAAACTGAAATCTATGAAATGCCAATCTTTGTTGCATATTGATAAAAAAAATGGAAAAATCATGTACATACAAAATCGAAAGATCTTTCGGGTCACCAATTTTGGAGTGTTCCACACAGTCCTCAGCATGTTACAATTTCCCAAGTTAATATACTTATTTTTCACATTCTAAGTTTTCGAGTACACCGGTCTGCTCTTGTCACATGAAAATTAAATATAGAAATATTTTCTTTTCATGAATATACCAATATAAAAGTCTGTCTGTGCAGGTTAAAAATAAAAGATAAATATTCTTATTTTTATTTTTATACGATTTTAAGAAAAGGTCGTCTCGATTTTTGAAAATGTTTTTGCGGCCTTCTCGATCTAATCACATTCAATGTTTACATCGGGATAAGGTCCGTTTGAATTTGCTTAGTAACTTAATTTCAAAAGTGCTAATCTTTGTTGCATATCAATCGATTCCTTTAAACATTTTTGCCTGACTTTCTCTGATCAAGCTGCATATATACAGATAATTAGCATGTTCCAGAGAAGTATACAGCAAGTAAAAATAATATATTGAAGTTGGTACTCCAGGAATGTATTCGCATAGCAACATTTTAAACCAATTTACAAGCTCCTTAGTCTGCTGTACTCGTCGATTTCTATTTAATGAAGGAAATGATAACATAAATTGAAGTTTTGTTTTTATTTCAACTTGTTTTTATTTTATTATTTACCAGAACGTTTTCCCATGAATTTATAATTGATAGCGTCCTTGCTAAAATGGGACAAACATTGAAAGGATCTAGTTTTAGTGTTAACAGGGTGGTAATATTTTGTCACTAGATTTCCCACTGAGGCGATCCTCTACCTGGTAAATGACGTCTTAAGGGCACGCATAATTGACGAACTTTTCCATTGAAGGACATAACTTGAAAGTGGTCTATTCTTTGAGTTGCAAGTAGCAAATATACGGAAGCGTATTAGGGACATAGTAAAACAAAATTGGCATTGAACCTTTTTTTCTTTAAAAAAATTTCTATCTAAAATAACCTCTTTAAAATGGTTTTGTTAATTAGAAATGCTTATCAAGTTTATGATGTATATGGGTCTCCGCTTGCTGATATACATGACTGTTAATGTGATAGTCGCAAACGTATAAAAGTGAGGAAAAGTCGAAATTTTGAGTTTAATACGCTTCCGTACGCATATCCAATATCAGACAAGGAAATTTTTAAAAGCAACTACACTGCATATCTAAATTTCAGTAAATTTGAAGATAAAATATAGTTTATTTTAACATGATAAGTTTTATCTATATAATAGGAGGGAGAAACATTTTTAACTATTTAACTAAATAAAAGACGCTATAGATGCTTTGAAAAAAAGATATCACATCCCAGATAGAAAACACTGATGTTTAAACAAGAGGTTCATCAGATAAGCAGTTTTCCATTCAGTAGGGATTTATTTGTCTCTCACAGGAAATGTTATGTAAGAATGACGAAGGTCTTCACGTGTCACATAGATTATTACATTTTTTCAATACATGTGTCTTTGTCATTCAATCAGCCATTCTACAGGACATAACTTATTTCTACCATTTAGAAAAAAATAAAGCTAAGAAATGTATGTTATAGTTTCCATTGGACGTTTAGCACGCAACAATCAATCACAAAATGAATAAGGATCGACTTATCATCATACATCATAAAAGCTTAGTTTTAAACCTGTCTTTTTCCGATTGCTTTGATTTCGGTCTGTTATATATAGTACGTTGTAGTATGAGCTCAAATGTAGTCACTTAAAAGTCAGCAAGGATCTCCAACTCATATGTGACCATCTTGACATCGAAATCAGATGACATTGCATTATAATGTTACGTATTTTATTACATGTTGCGGACACAACATAACCTACGGGCGATTGTGCATTCACAGATATGGTGTCAACAGACGTCATCCAATCCAAATTTGCGTTACATGACTTATTACATCATTATTTAATTTTGTGTATTAATTTACGTTTTAAGAAAGTTTTACACCAATGTGTATTTCTACATACATGTAAACGGGAATGCATATAAAAATAAGAAGATGTGGTATGATTGCAAATGAGACAAATTTCCACTATAGACCGAATGACGTAAAAGTTAGCAACTATAGGTCACCGTTCGGCTTTCAGCAATGAGTAAAACCCATACGGCATAGAAAGTTTACCGAGTAAGCTATACAAGGACCCAATTGACAAATGTAAAACAATTCAAACGAGAAAAATAACGTAGTCCATTTTAAGTTTAAGCTATTTTAGCTCGAAAACTTATATAGAATTGTAAAATAAATCGCAATTGACCTGAATGTCCCGTACATTTTATGCTTTTTAATTATCTGTATCTTGTTGTCACCCCAATGCTTCCATAAATTTTATCATTTTTCTATCATTGTTTTAAAATCAGTATCACTTGGAAGTTACACACGGGACCGCATGGGAAAGGCTCCGACAGCTACAGAGAACAAGAAAATGGCCACATGCGCCAAAAAAAGTTCTCAGTGGAGACCGAAAGTGAAGAAAGTAGTATATACAATTTATATTAAATGCTAACTTGAAGGATCATCGTCTTTTTAAACGTATGCCGTTATTTATACAAGTAATCGATACACCATTGTTTAATATTTTGAAAGCCGGGCCTACAGAATTAAAAACATAGAGACAATTTTCCTCGATTGATTTCATAATATTTTTGGTAACATTTTCCTTAATCTTTAATAAAAGTGACTGTATATTAGCTTTTATATGTATTTATTATATGACTATACTTTTTCTCATTGGCTAAAACGTAGAGAATCTTCTTTGATAAAAGTTACATTCACCGTGTGAATATTTTACGAAAGGTTAATACATGAATAAGATTTGGAACAGCTAACGTGTACCTATAAACCTTGTCAACGTCAATAACGTAGGCTTACCGGTAGTATGTCATGCACATTCTCATTTTTCTTCTTTTTTTGATGTTATTTTATTTAATATATCTTATTGAATATTTCAACTAATAAAAGTTTAGCAACTGCCAGAGCATATAATATTTTTAGTTTAAAAGGAGCAATTAAATATCGTGAGCAAACACTAGAAATTGGAGATGGATAAAAAATAGTAATATAATAAAACAATTGTTGACTTTTGATATCAGTTGATACATTGATTTATCAACCCCATATATATAAGACATCCACGATCGGCCGTTGGCCTCGGAGAATATCAAATCTCGGGTTGATAAATCATTGTATCAACCTCATCATAAGCCAATAACTGTATTATATTAATAGTTGTAATAACATTATGTCGTATATTTAAACCTGTATAGTCAAGTGATCGTTATAAGTGCATTTAAGTGACAACTGAAGACCAAATCGGAAAAAAATCAGTCAATGTCAAGTTTTATCGGAAAATTGAATGGAACGAAGGTCCTTGCAATACAAATTTTCTTTTGGGAGAAAAGCTATATGTTTTAAGATAGCATTTTTTTATGTTTGAATAGAATGTCATAAGTTTAACAAAACGGAGAAATTGTCAAATTTCATCAGGATTTTCTCCAATAGCAATGTATAGTAGATTAGTAATGAATTCCTATTTGACTGAATGCAAATTGGACAAAAATCCTTTAAGTATTCATTTCATAAGTATTCTTTAGTATCCAACTTCCCGACTAGGTTTCGTCGACTTTCAAATGTTGAAAAGTGTTTAAAACAAATTAAGGATGAATTGGCTGTACGTATTTTCAAAATTAAAAGATATGCACTGCAGACTGTGCCATCGGGCTTTATCAGCCTTTTACAATCGTTAAGGGAAGAAAATAAATAGAATACAAAAGGAAAAATCCTTTATATTGATTTGCGTCTAACATTACTTAGTACCTAATAAAATCAAAATGCATGAAATTAACGTTCAATTAAATATAATAGTTCTGGCATATCCAGTCCATCTTATTTTTCTTAAAGTAAGTATTAAAAATAGAGACACGAAAGATACCAAAGGGATATTCAAACTCATAAGTTTAAAACAATCTGACAATGCCATGGCAAGAAACGATCATTAACGACGAAAAGACAAACAACATTGTACACAAAAACAATATGGAAAACTAAAGTCTGAGCAAACATTGGTTTAGATCGTATAATACGGAAATTAGATAATTTATACGTACTTCCTTTTATTGCCAATAAAAGGAATTATGAGGTATATGTAAAAGAGACAGCAACCAAACGACAAAAAAAAAGGCAGCATAAAGTTAACTTACAAACAGTATTCATACAGTTATACTTCTGTTCTATTTACATGTGTAAAGTAACATACCTTTTGCTTTAAGGATATCTAATGAATGTCTTTTCTTGTTGTATTATCTACTACAATCAACGTCTGTCTCAACAATTCAGTTGTCAAGACAACTTCTCCATGGCTATGTTGAAACTGCAACATACACACAAAGAGTTAGGGCCTACAGGCTAATGATAACTACACACATGGTACGGAACAGCATTTGTATACATATTCCTACATTTTTATCTTTGTGCTCAGGTTGCAAAATATCGTTTTCTCACTCATAAAATCGACGAAATGACAGGACACGTAAATATCATTACTACATGTACTATCAGTGATAAAAAGAGTGATATTAAGTATAAATCAGTATTTGTTTCAAGAAATTAGTTGGTTGAATTAGTTGAACGATTATTATTTTTGTTTATGGGTGGCGGGAGAGGGGATCAACATCTTTTTACACATCTTTATAAAGCGCTGTTCGTGCTTATTTTATTTTTTACAAATTCTTTCCATGTAGTGTATACGTGAGTATGGTATACTTCAGAACGTAGGCGTCCCTATGTCTTTTAATGTACAGATATTCAGAGTGTAAAAATAGTTTAAAAGTGGTTATTATTTCATATAAAAGAAGCTGATTCGAGAAGTTCATTACATTGTAGTCTTACTTGATAAATATGATGACATACGCGCTTAAAAATACATCTTGTTTCCCGAATGAACAACATCATTGTACACCCAATGTATGATATAAACGTTTTATTATATACTTAACGTCACGGTACCCAAATTGCACCGAGTACCCAAATTGCACCTATTTAGCAAAAATAGCAGCGGAAATCTTACAAGATTTCCTAGAGACTAAACAATTTGTATTTTTATGATTTGATACTATGCACGTCTTTCAACATAGGTAAAAATATTTAGATATACACAAAACGTTCACAGTATTCATCAACAGATGAAGTGTTTACTGAAAAAGCAAAATGTACGGAAACGTCGCCATGCGACGTCATCAAAACGTCATCTTTTTAAAATTAGCAAATACAATATGTTACAAGTATCCATTTCTTAAAATAATGAAGAGTAAGCATGGACTAATATCCAATTGTTCAAAATATTTGAAAAATTGAACAAAAGCTCTGTTATTCCACTTTTGACGATGCGAATTTAAGCATGGATGCAATTTGGGTACTCCTCATTACAGAATCATTGATGGTTTGGAGGTCAGTTCAGACCAATTTTCTATAATTCCATATGGATTCAAAATTAAATTGGTGAAACCATATAGTAAATAATGATACATCTACAAAATAAACACATAATGAAAACTTTTTCTGAAGCATAAATATACGTAGGTTAAAAACTGTCAAAATAGGTGCAATTTGGGTACCCTCACGTTAGTAGTTAATACAGATAAATTGTATGTGTAATACAATCATTGGCAAGCGTGCTGTATCAGCCACCCGTGATGATATCGATATCAGCACGGTTGCAAAGGCTTTATCACACCTTTAATCTGTATGACGTCACGTCATCGATTGCAGTCACTGTTGCAAAGTTTTTATCAAACCCCTAATCTGTATGAAGTCATGTCAAACCTGTAATCTGTATGACGTCATTTCAAACCTCCTTATCTGTAAGACGTCATGTCACATAAAAACATCTACGTGAGGTATATGTATATAATAAAGTGTATATGATATGGCTTTTCAATATCACATCCGTATCAACCTGAGACACCAATATAATCCCAAGAGCTTATATTATGAAGGAATATGAAGAACGCAAGAAAATAAGTTATATGAAATTAAGATAAAGTGGTATAATTGCTAATGAGACAACTACAATAATGTACTGATTTTATAGTGTGTAACATATGTATTAAAGTAAGCGATTAAATAACATTGTTCATATTTATAATTTCAGATAAAAGTAAGAGAATCTGGAGAATTTTCTTGGGACTCGGTAAAGTCCTCGTTCTCGTTTTCTAACATGTCAGCCAAACACATTAAATATAATTTCAGATAAAGGTAAGAAAATCTGGAGAGTTTTCTACGGACTCGGTAAAGTCCTCGTTTTCTAACATGTCAGCCAAACACATTAAATATCAGAATGGCTTTTATTCACAATATAAATTATCATTAATACTTACACTTCTTGTTCCTTTATTTAGTATATAAGAGAATGATAATGCCTTTCTTCATGATTAAGTACTAGCATTAGCGAGTACTTATCATGATGAACGGTATTATCATTCTCTTACAAACTTACAGTATTGTAAAGTGCCCAAGGCTCAAAGTTAATGATCTCTTGATTGGTTTTATTCAAGAATTTGTTTCATAATCAGTGTATTTGTTTTATAATTAATGGATGACTTCCTTTTAGGCATTTCGTATATAAGAGAATGATATCCTTACTTCATGATAAGTTCTTATCATGAAGTAAGGGATTATCATTCTCTACAAACTTAGAATATTGTAAAGTGCTCAAGGCTCAAATGATATCTTGATTGGTTGTATTCAAGAATTAGTTTCATTGTCAGTACAATGTTTATAATTAATGCATGACTTCCTTTTAGGCATTTCATTTATGGATTAGTTTTAGTGATGTCAGGACTTTCTTATAATTTGGGAAATATTAAATAAAATGCGTTATGGACATTAGGTGACACAACAGTACAAAGAAAAGGTAGGAATTGTATATGTTTCCTGATTGTGAGTATGAATGTAAATCATGTAATATTTTAGT
The DNA here is from genome assembly GCA_017311375.1 of Mytilus coruscus. Lineage (NCBI taxonomy): Eukaryota > Metazoa > Mollusca > Bivalvia > Mytilida > Mytilidae > Mytilus > Mytilus coruscus. The sequence continues at coordinate 28,465 of JAASAO010002654.1, forward strand.
GAGGAATTATCCTTTTTTTCTATTTACAGTTTAAATCAATAAATACATTTTATTTCACAGCCAATATTTTGGTCCGGCTTTTAAATTAAATACTATTTCATTATGTCAGGGGAATGTTCAAATAAAATGACTTTAAAAGTTTTAAATATATTCAAAACTTAAATTAAATTCCTGTTTTATTATATTTTATCGGAATATTGGAAATAACTATTCTTCCCAACCGCTGATCCCGTAATCAGAGTTTTGGAAAGCTAAAGATTTAGGTTATTTTTATTTTAAAACTTTTTTTCTTTTTTGCATTGCTTTGATATTGTTTCATTTTAAGAAATTTGAAGTTATTAATATTTTCATAATAACATAAAAGGTACCAATTTTACTGCACCAGTAAACTTCAACTTAAATTGATTTTTTGTTTGTTTCACAATTCAACTTTTAGTCAGTTTCAATCACTGTGTGATAAATCCTTTAAATCTGATAAATGTGCCTCGGGGCAGTTGTAACTCATTCATAGAAATACTTTGTTTTGAACTGTAAGTAGGCCTAAATTATACTATAATCCCTTACTAAGAACATGATTTACATTCATTCTTCACAATTAAGAAACACCAAATCCTACAATTTCATTGCTCGAGAGCACTTTGCTATATTCTAAATTTATGTATTGGTCTTAGAGATGTAAGGACTAACATTTAATTTGGGAAATTTTAATAAATTAAAGTGTGCTTTAGATGACACAACGTTACAATGAAAGTCTAGAAATTGTATAGAGTGAGGAATTATCTTTTGTTTATTTACAGTTCAATTTAATGAATTCAAAACCAGAGTTACAACTAAATTGTATTCCACAATGATAAGAGTATTAGCTAAAGATATAAGTTACATTTAATTTTAAAAGTGTTTTTTTTTTTTTTTCTTCTCTTTAGTATTGCTTTGATATTGCCGGAGAGAGTCTGATATAGCTTATTACTTTTGTGATTTGAAAGTTCTAAATATTCACATTAAAACACAAATGGTATCAATAATTGTACTGCACAAGTAAACTTCAAACTGATTTCGATTTTTGTTAGTTTGATTCAAAATTCAACTTTCAATTAATAATCCTAAGAAATGTGCTTCGGGCAGTTGTAACTCCTTTATAGAAATTCTTTGTTTTGAACTGTAAATAGTCCCGAACAATTCTACACTTTCATTGGCCGAGAGCACTTTGCTATATTCTAAATGATACTGGATCACCTAAACCCCTGCAGGGTATATGTGAACATAATATGTCAATTATCATGTACAATTCAGCTTTTTCATGATATTATACTAGTATACAGTAGTATAGTGTAACATCAGACCTCAGAGCTTCATCGTAATTTAATAGGACAGCAAACAAACAATAGGAATATCATTGACTGTTGTAATAAAAATGATTAAATATGTTGAATAAAAGAAATATGGGCGACGAGAATATTCCCACGCCCGGCATTGTAAATCAGATACAAATCCAAAATGGTATAACTGTAACTATAACTGGTGGGTATACTATATTTCAATGATACAACAGCTCAATGAAAGATCGAGGAAGCATACATATTTAGGGTCTATACAATGTTTCAAGATCGAAATTTGATGTATATGGAATGACTTTATGTATGCCTATGAACTTTAGAAATTACATATCAAGAAAAACAACCAACTTGACAAAGCCAATTATAGGCCTGTCAGCGTTCTTTCAATTTTTCTAAAATATATGAAAAGGTTTTGAAATTCAACTTGGTGATTTCTTTGAAATTATTTTTCACCCGTATCTGTGTGCTTTTAGACGTGGCCATGGGTGTCAGACCACACTGTTACGACTGCTAGAAGATTGGCGTGCAGCATTGGATAAAACCAGTATAGAGCTGCTGTTTTAATGGACCTTTCAAAGGCTTTTGATTGCCTACCACATGAAATTCTGCTTGATAAATTATCAGCATATGGTGTCTCTGTTCATTCTATTTCACTACTTAAATCTTATTTAACAAACAGGAAACAACAAATTAAAATAAATAGTATTCTTAGCAGTTGGGCTGACATTCATAGGGGTTCCCAGGGTTATACCCTGGGCCCCTACTATTCAATGTTTTTATCAATGATGTATTCTTATTTATAAAAATGGAACTCTTTATAATTATGCAGACGACAATACTTTATCTTACTGTAGTCCTGATTATGAGGTTTTGATTTCTACTTTGAATCTGAATCACTCAAACTTATTGAGTGGTTCAAAATAAATAAAATGCAGGCAAACCCTGACAAATTTCAGGTCTAAGCAGTTGGGAAAAGACATATAACAAAATCCATCTATACGTATTCAAAGTGCTGATCTTTCATGTGAGTCAACTGTCAAATTACTTGGCATTGACATAGATTATCAGCTAAATTTTGATATTCATATTGGTAAAATATGCAGGAAGGCATCTCAGCAACTAAATATTTTGACACGTTTGGGAGCTTATTTGAACAAGCTAAGTAAGCTTACTATTTTCCATACATTTATTTTGTCAAATTTCAATTTCTGCCCTTTGGCATGGCATTTTGTACCGAGAAAATTCAAAAATTAGAAAAGTGCAAGAAAGAGCACTAAGGTTTGTGTACGAAGACCATTCAAGCTCATATCAACAGTTGCTTGAAAAGGCTAAGATGCCAACACTGCATATTAAAAGACAAAGATCAATGGCTATTGAAACTTTTAATATAGTCAATAAATTAGCACCTGTCTGTTTACATGATTTATTAAATGTAAAAGATTGTAAATATTCTTTCAGATATAGTAATATACTGGATATACCACATGTAAAAACTACACAGTTTGGTAAGAAAAGTTTTAAATTTGCAGCTGCTACTCTGTGGAACAGCCTACCTGACCATTTCAGGACTGAAAACAGTTTTTCTCAATTTAAGAGCCTTATACAGTCTTGGAATGGTTCAAAATGTTGTTGTTCTGCATGTAGATAAGCTTTTTTCATATTTTAGAAGTTGCTCTAACATTTCTATTATGCCTTAAATGTTTGCATGTGTGCTATATTTTTATTTGTGCTTAATTTTAGTTGTGCTTAAATTTTTAGTTGTGCTTAAATTTTAGTTGTGCTTCAGCTTTGGCTTGTTTAGATATGTATTTTAGTAGTGCTTTGCATGTATTCCATATGCCTGTGCTGTTATATATCTTGTCTGCATGTTGTGTGTTTTAATGTTGTGTTTATGTTATTTTATATTCGGTAAAAAGCTCTTAAGAGCTTATGTTTGTATTGTTATATGTGAACCGAATCAAAATAAAACTTTCGTATTCGTATTCGTATATTCATGCATGCAGTGCAAAAGATGACGGATAAATGAAAATTGTCTGGAATGTTGGTTTTATATGGTTACCAATTAGTGAAACATAGACTTTAAGTGATATGCATCATCGGCTTGACACTTCTATACTTAAAAATTTACTCGAGACAATAGCATATAATTTATCTTATATATTTAGATAAATAATTTACAGGTACAATGGGTTATATTGAAGTAATTGTGAAAGCAGTCAAATATAATAATAATAATAAAGTTAGGTAACTTTGTTTATTTGATTAGACCGATCCGTTCCTTGTCTTCTCTAGAGACATACTTACATGTACATGTGTCACGTGTGAAGCAGGATTTGCTTACCCTTCCGAGCACCTGAGATCACCCCAGATTTTGGCGGGGTTCGTTTGTTTAGTCTTTAGTTTTCTATGTTGTGTATTCTGTACTGTTGTTTTCTGTTGGTCTTTTCCTGTTTTTTTTTTTTTTTTGCCATGGCGTTGTCAGTATATTTTCGACTCGTGAGTTTGAATATCTTTCGCCTCTCTTTACCATGTTTACCTTTCAGCACCTAAATACAAAAAGCATTCTCAGTCAAGTAGCTTTAGATACAAAAGTAGTCACACAGAAAGATAAATGTTCATTTCGTCAATTTTGATGACTATGCATGTCTTATCCATCTCAATAGTTGTAAGGTCCATATTTACCTTCTGAGATTCACGCAGCATGCATTCGAATGTACTATTTATATAAGGGAAAGCAAAGGATATAGTTTACGTTTCTTTTGATGTACAATTTATATAATTATCATTTGTACAGTTTATATACATCTTTTAACAGATTTACAGTGTATTATTAAGGATGACAAAATTAATGTGTCGTGTTTTACACAGAGATGTCAGTATTTATTATGGAAACAGCCGGGGTATATAAGATGTGTTTACCCCAATAGGAACCCAAATAACCTCAATCATAACGACTGTTTATACCAGAGCCATATAATACAATTTAGTATACTTTATGTCAAAATGCTAGATTTTGATTGGTTGATACGAGGGAAATCCTTTACTCTATCCCATTACAAATACTCTACTTAACCTCCACGCAGACGCTTGATCAGGTGTGCACTTTATCAAATATGTATGGTTGTTATGTTCAAGACGTTATAGTTTATTACTTTGAATTTGATAGACAGTAATAACAGAGCATTCAGTATAATAAATTAAATAACACATGGCTGAGAGGGTGATAGAGCGGATTGTTACCCTCTAAAAGACATTGACATCCTTGGCTTCGCCTCGGTTGACAAAGTTTTCTCGGGAAAACAAACTGCTCTATCACTCTCTCGGCTATGTGTCATTTATATAGTATCATATGTCTCTGTTTATACTACGTACATGCGAAGTAGTCTTAATCTACATTACAGTTAAACAATATGTCAGAGGCTCACAAAGGATAAAATATGACGAGTATCCTTTAATAGTACTTTTTCTGACGCATTCAGTAATAATTTTGGTTTGTGACCTAAGGACGCTTAACTATGATAAAGGCATCCATGATTAATTGAACAAAACCAACAAAAAAAGATATATGCTACAATAAAAGAAAATATTACGGACATAAAATCAAACTTAAAAATGAAATTATCCAAATAAATAAAATTAAATCATACAAAGAAGGCATTTCTATGCAAACAGTTGCTGAATGTATTTTCCTTGTTTTTCTTTATCTCAAAGTTTTGTTTGCTTAATATATTGTAGTTGTAGCACGACTGTTAGTATGATCCCTAGAGTATATATTTTAACAATAGGAGCTACAGGCTCTAAAGAGTGCGTGTCGCACCCTAGGTCTCTGTGCTTTGTCATTAATTGACACTCCAACATTTAAGACTAGAATATTAGTAATGACTAAAATCATTTTTTTTTGTTGAACCTATATTGCTAATCATTTCTTCTGTTAATAATTTCTCTCACAAAAGTGTCAAAATCGTCATTAAAGGGCAATGACTCTTATGAGAAGACATCTCATTAATTCATTTACACGTTAGCTAATCTCTTTGCAAGTCTTCTCTTGCTGATCATTTTGCTTTTAAAGTTTCTATCTTCTATTATAGTTTTCAAGTTGATAGGCAAAACGACAATTTCCGCAATTTGACTTATTGTAGATCTTATCTTAATGATTTTTTTTTTTTATGTTTCTATCTATCTATGACAGTTTCAAGATAATGGTCTTGCTAAAATAAAGTTTATGTTCATCTATTATAATTTTCAAAATAAAAGGCAAAATGAAAGACAAATTGGTAAAATTGGACTTTAAGGGAATAATTTGTTTTATAGGCTATTGTCTGACAGGTTTCATGTTAATAAGCAGAAGGTAGATCTCATCATTTTGAATTTTTTGCTCGTGACAGATTTTCTCTGTCTATAGTGGTTTTCAAGATAATAGACAAAACTTGAATTTTACCCTTATGTTCTTTTTGGCTATGTCGACCATTTTGGTTGACAGGTGAGGTCATCGATTTGACACAAAACTAAATACCCAATGATAATTGTGGTCAAGTTTGGTTGAATTTGGCACCGTAGTTGCAGAGGAGATTATCTTTGTAAAATTTTACAGACGACGACGAACTACGACGCCAGACAACGGACGCTGACGACATATGAAGGATGCCAAGTGATGGCCAGGTGACAATACTTTATACAAATTAAAACACAAAATACTACTGATGTTTCTGCTTACATGTTGACATTTGTAAGCGTTTGTTCGTCGACAAATATATATATTTTTTTTTCAAAAGTTTATAACTATTTCAACAGGTGAAACATTCTGACTTTATAATTTAGTCCTTGTTAAAAATACAAAACGTCTTAAAGGTAGGTGTTAATTTACGGTAAGGCCATTTAGTATATATGTGCACATGTACTTTTTAGACATAAGCTCAGAATTAAATCAAGTGTCTAGTATCAGAAATGTAACATACTGAAATAGTAGGTTTATTTTTAATTGCTTTTATCAATTTTTTCTCCTTAATACTAAGCGTGCTAAATACAAATGGCTAATAAACTGTATCATCTGCACATTGCATTCTAGATAAGGTGGTGTAATTGTCTAGCTATCGGAATGACAACATCTTTCATGTGACATAAATGGTAAATATTCACAACAAATATTTAAAATTCAGCCGATCCTTTTACATCGGATGATTGTGAGGGCATTCCTATGGCGTACGGAAAGGGTCAAAAGTAAAAGAGGTGCATAAGTTATACAATATAGCTTATGCTGCTTTGTAGCATAAGCTATATTTGACGTCCCAAAAGGGTCAAATTATATTTGTCTGGTTATCCTGCATTTTTATCGCATATGCTATATCACAAACATTGACTATGCTATATTTTTAAATTGTAGCATATGCTGTACTATTTCAAACACATCATTAAAGGGTCAAAACTCGAAAGTAGCATAGGCTGTATAATTTATTTTGATTAGACTGTATATCTTACTGTTGGAAGGCGTGTTTAACGAATCTAGTCAATTATCATCACTAAAGTCTCCGCCCTTTTATCAGTACTTATAGAAATGAAATGTATAATGCGATCATTTGAAAAAAAAACTTGTTTAATGATAAAGTCCGAGTTTATTGAAAATCAAATCATTTTTAATATTATTACATTTTATATATTCATATGTTTTGCCTTGTATATTAGTGGATAATATCACACTGGCATCGGGTAATTTTAAAACAAGTGGAATGGAAACGCGGCATACATGAACAATAATTTTCTTATATCATCTCTGTCTCGGTGATGTATTAATTATGTACCCAGCAGAGCCTTTTCGCTAACAAATATTCACATGTACGTCCCTGCCGTGGCAATTAAGGGCATATCCAACAGTTTATTTCTGACGGTGAGAATTTTTCCTTTAACATATATAGGCTATTTTTACCTGCTTAAATCAAATATGTAATAAAAATATACCTTCATGTGCTACTTTTGAGTAAAATGAGGTCAAAATTTCAGATATTTGCTCAAAATTCGGATTTGTGGACGTATTTTTCCTCCCGACAGATGTGCATAACTTTTTTGTTTTAAAAGATAAACACAAGCTGTTTTTTTGTTAAATTATTTATAAGTTCTCTTTTATATAAGTATCCTATAAATTTATGAAATATTTTGTTTAGAAATAACTAAAAGGACAAGGTACGATAAGCATCAGAGACTGTGACGGCCCCCGATTTCGATTCAAATTAAAAGTGATATGCCATAAATTATTGTACTATATTTTTAAAGTTTAAAACCTATATTTTGTAAACATCAATAGATTTGTTAACTTTCGCTGATATTATTCATGCTTTGTTGCTGTAAACACCTCAAGATTCGCGAAAACGGCAGATAAATGGCAGTTTCCAAATCTTTTTCAGATAAACTATGAGATACCTACGGCCCACGATAATATTTAAACCTAACATTCCTTGAATATAAATGTTGATGCAGTTCAAATATCTTAGTGGGCCGTAGGTACGCTCATAGTTAAAAATTAAAAAGGTGAAAAAATCGTCAGTTTTCATTGGCGGTAAGCGGAAGAAGGGATCCCGTAGACCGCCCTACGTCACGATTCATGAATTATGCATATCCTTTCATTTTCTATCTATTTATAGGCTATTTATAAACGATTCTGAAAATACTAATGCTAAAAATAGAATATTCTCAACATGTAAAACTATCTAAAAGAAACGATGCAAAATCATTAACTTGCATGTAACACTCAGCTGGTGAATTTGCTTTATTTATTTTTTTTATCACATGAAAAATAGGAAAATGTACCGCATTACAGTAGCATATATCATAGTGCCTCTTTAAGCAAATACAGATTCCTTTTAAAATACATGATATATAATTCGATCATATATATATGACAAACAGTAGTGGTGCCTTAATTATGTTGTAAAGTGTCCCATGCACGTGGTCCCATGGCTTTGAATATACTATGGAGTTAATAATATTTTTATTATCCACTTAAAAGAGTACTTTGATGTAGGCAAATTGAAAAAATGTAGCTTACACGTACTAAGGCACGAGAAATTTTCTTTACGGGAGTGTGAGGGGCGGTGGTGGTGGTGGTGGTGGTGGGGGTGGAAGGGGTTGCTGGTCTGCGTTTAAAGAAACGAATTAATCTGGCCTTCATTTTGATAATTAAAAAATCGGGCCTAGTATACAGTTGCTCAAAGACAATTCTGAATTCATCTTCAATAAGCATGTATGATGTTGAATAATAAATTCTGGCTTTGGATTGATTGAAAAGAAATTGCTAGGTTTGCATTTGAATAAAAATAAATCTGTCTCGATATAAAGCATCTACTAAAGGACGTTCAAAGGATCCCCATGGCCGTCTACAGGACCCCCTGTTCCGAACATTCTACTATTGGGCGTTCTATAGGAACCCTTGTTAATTGTTTATAATGAAGCTACTATAAGGGCGTTCTACAGGATCCCCTGGGCGGTCTACATGATCCCCTGTTGTCTGAACATTATATATCTACTATAGAACGTTCTATAGGATCCCTTGTTGTTTGTTTATCATGTATATACTATAGGACGTTATACAGGATCTTCATGGTCTACATGATCCCTGTTGTCTGAACATTATATATCTACTATAGGACGTTCTATAAGATCCCCTGTTGTTTGTTTATGATGTTACTACTATAGAAGGTTTAATAGGAACCCCTGTTGTTTGTTTATCATGTATATACTATAGGGCTTTCTACAGGATCCCCAGGGCAGTCTATAGGATCCCCTGTTGTCTGAACATTATATATCTACTATAAGACGTTTTATAGGATCGACTGTTGTTTGTCTTTCATGTATATACTACAGGATGTTCTACAGGATCCCCTGGACGATCTACAGGATCCCCTGTTGTTTAAGAATTGTGCATCTGAGATAGGACCTTCTATAGGTTCCCCTGTTGTTTGTTTATCATGTATATACTATAGGGCGTTCTACAGGATCCCCTGGGCGGTCTGCAGGATCCCCTGTTGTCTGAACATTATATATCTACTATAGGACGTTTTATAGGATCGACTGTTGTTTGTTTTCATGTATATACTACAGGGTGTTCTACAGGATCCCCTGTTGTTTGTTTTTCATGTATATACTATAGGGCGTTCTCCAGGATCCCTGTTGTCTGAACATTTTATATCTACTATAGGACGTTTTATAGGATCGAATTTTTTTTCATGAATATACTACAGGGCGTTCTACAGGATCCTTGGACGGTCTACAGGATCCCTGTTGTCTGAACATTATATATCTGCTATAGGACGTTTTATAGGATCGACTGTTGTTTGTTTATCATGTATATACTATAGGGCTTTCAGGATCCCTTGGGCAGTCGGCAGGATCCCTGTTTTCTCAACATTATATATCTACTATAAGACGTTCTATAGGATCCCCTGTTGTTTGTTTTCATGTATATACTATAGGGCGTTCTACAGGATCCCTGGGCGGTCTACAGTATCCCTGTTGTCTGAACATTATATATCTGCTATAGGACGTTTTATAGGATCGACTGTTGTTTGTTTATCATGTATATACTAAAGGGCTTTCAGGATCCCTTGGGCAGGCGTCAGGATCCTCTGTTTTTTTCAACATAATATATTTCATATAAGACGTTCTATAGGATGCCCTGTTGTTTGTTGTTTCATGTATATACTATAGGGCGTTCTACAGGATCCCCTGGGCGGTCTACAGGATCCCCTGTTGTCTGAACATTATATATCTACTATAGGACGTTTTATAGGATCGACTGTTGTTTGTTTTTCATGTATATACTACAGGGCGTTCTACAGGATCCCTTGGACGGTCTACAGGATCCCTGTTGTTTAAAAATTATACATCTGAGAAAGGACCTTCTATAGATTCCCTGTTGTTTGTTCATCATGTCTATACTATAGGACTTTTAGGATCCCTTGGGCGGTCTGCAGGATCCCTGTTTTCTCAACATTATATATTTACTATAACACGTTCTATATAGGATCCCTGTTGTTTGTTTTTCATGTATATACTATAGGGCGTTCTACAGGATCCCCTGGGCGGTCTACAGGATCCCCTGTCTTCTCAAGTTATATATTTACTATAAGACGTTCTATAGGATCGAATGTTCTGTGTTTTTCATGTATATACAACAGGGTGTTCTACAGGACCCCTGGACGGTCTACAGGATCCCCTGTTGTTTACAAATTATGCATCTGAGATAGGACCTTCTATAGGTTCCCCTGTTGTTTGTTCATCATGTATATACTATAGGGCTTTTAGGATCCCTTGGGCGGTCTGCAGGATCCCCTGTTTTCTCAACATTATATATTTACTATAAGACGTTCTATATAGGATCCCCTGGTGTTTGTTTTTCATGTATATACTATAGGGCGTTCTACAGGATCCCCTGGGCGGTCTACAGGATTCCCTGTTGTCTGAACATTATATATCTGCTATAGGACGTTTTATAGGATCGACTGTTGTTTGTTTATCATGTATATACTATAGGGCTTTCAGGATCCCTTGGGCGGTCGGCAGGATCCCCTGTTTTCTCAACATTATATATCTACTATAAGACGTTCTATAGGATCCCCTGTTGTTTGTTTTTCATGTATATACTATAGGGCGTTCTACAGGATCCCTGTTGTCTGAACATTATATATCTACTATAGGACGTTTTATAGGATCGACTGTTGTTTGTTTTTCATGTATATATTACAGGGCGTTCTACAGGATCCCCTGGACGGTCTACGTGATCCCCTGTTGTTTAAAAATTATGCATCTGAGATAGGACCTTCTATAGATTCCCCTGTTGTTTGTTATCATGTATATACTATAGGGCTTTTAGGATCCCTTTGGCGGTCTGCAGGATCCCTGTTTCTCAACATTATATATCTACTATAGGACGTTTTATAGGATCGATTTGTTTTCATGTATATACTACAGGGCGTTCTACAGGATCCCTTGGACGGTCTACAGGATCCCTGTTGTTTAAAAATTATGCATCTGAGATAGGACCTTCTATAGGTTCCCCTGTTGTTTGTTCATCATGTATATACTATAGGGCTTTTAGGATCCCTTGGGCGGTCTGCAGGATCCCCTGTTTTCTCAACATTATATATTTACTATAAGACGTTCTATAGGATCCCTGTTGTTTGTTTTTCATGTATATACTATAGGGCGTTCTACAGGATCCCCTGTTGTCTGAACATTATATATCTACTATAGGACGTTTTATAGGTTCGACTGTTGTTTGTTTTTCATGTATATACTACAGGGTGTTCTACAGGATCCCTGGACGGTCTACAGGATCCCTGTTGTTTAAAAATTATGCATCTGAGATAGGACCTTCTATAGGTTCCCTGTTGTTTGTTCATCATGTATATACTATAGGGCTTTTAAGATCCCTTGGGCGGTCTGCAGGATCCCCTGTTTTCTCAACATTATATATTTACTATAAAACGTTCTATAGGATCCCTGTTGTTTGTTTTTCATGTATATACTATAGGGCGTTCTACAGGATCCCTGTGCGGTCTACAGGATCCCCTGTTGTCTGAACATTATATATCTACTATAGGACGTTTTATAGGATCGACTGTTGTTTGTTTTTCATGTATATACTACAGGGCGTTCTACAGGATCCCTGTACGGTCTACAGGATCCCCTGTTGTTTGAAAATTATGCATCTAAGATAGGACCTTCTATAGGATCCCTGTTCTTTGTTTATGATGTATTTACAATTTAACGTTCTATAGGATGCCCTGTTGTTTGTTTTGATGTATCTATTATAGAACGTTCTGTATGATCCCCTGTTGTTTGTTTATCATGTAAATACTACAGGGTGTTCTACAGGATCTCCTGGACTGTCTACAGGATCCATTGTTGTTTAAAAATTATGCATCTGAGATAGGACCTTCTATAGGTTCCCTGTTGTTTGTTTATCATGTATATACTATACGGCTTTCAGGATCCCTTGGGCGGTCGGCAGGATCCCTGTTTTCTCAACATTATATATTTACTATAAGACGTTCTATAGGATCCCTGTTGTTTGTTTTTCATGTATATACTATAGGGCGTTCTACAGGATCCCCGTGCGGTCTACAGGATCCCCTGTTGTCTTAACATTATATCTCCACTATAGGACGTTCTATAAGACCCCTGTTGATTGTTTTTCATGTTTATACTATAGGGCGTTCTACAGGATCCCTTGTTGTTTGAAAATTATGCATCTAAGATAGAACCTTCTGTAGGATGCCCTGTTCTTTGTTTATGATATATCTACTATTTAACGTTCTATAGGATGCCCTGTTGTTTGTTTTTGATGTATCTACTATAGAACGTTCTGTATGATCCCTGTTGTTTGTTTATCATGTAAATACTATAGGGCTTTCTACGGGATCCCTGGCCGGTCTACAGAACCCCATGTTTTCTGAACATTATTTATCTACTATAGGACATTGTATAGGACCCTAATGTTTGGTTTTCATGTATATACTATAGGGCGTTCAACTTGATCCCTGGGCAGTCTACATGATCCCCTGTTGTCTGAACATTATATATCTACTATAGTCCGTTCTATAGGATCCCTGTTGCTTGTTTATAATATATCCATTATAGGACGGTCTACAGGATTCCTGTTGTTTGCAAATTGTGCATCTAAGAAAGGGCTTTTATAGGATCCCTATTGTTTGTTTATAATGTATCTACTACAGGGCGTTCTATAGGATCCCCTGGGCAGTCTACAGGGTCCCCTTTTATCTTTACATTATGAATTTGTTATAGGGCGTTCTACAGGATCTCTTGCTGTTGGTATATGATATAGCTATTACAGGACGTTCTATAGTATCCGATAAGACAATCTGCCGAGAAATTGAGTAAAATCATCTGGAATTGCAATTTTAACTCATTTTGCTTTCTGGTTTCACATGAGCATCGGTAATTGTATTCTTAGAAGGACATGTTTAAGCATGTAGTTTTCAGGAATCCCTGGTGCGTTTGTCTGAAGAATCTTTGAACACGAGCATCGCACAAGTTGGCACTACGAGGCGGGTGGGGAGCTGTGTTTTTTTTATCAAAAGTACAGCTTAAGTGGATGCTAGAGGCCGTCTTGACCTCATTGTAGGGTATGAATGATTCGTTCATTGTTGAAGACCATAAATCGACTGTGAAGATGAAGAACAAGAATAAAAAAAAACCCGGATTATTGATAATTTGTATCCTTTCTATGTATTTTGTGAGATTTTGTCCCATGTACATTTACTCCATATCCTTTTGTTTTATATGAAAAGTTGTCCCTTTGTGAAACTAATCAACTACAATATGTATCAATACTTTAGTTTGAATAGATTACTCATTTGTAACAGAATTGCAAAATACATGACATAATTCTACTATTTAGTGAAAAAATACTGCAACCACAACCTATTGGGATATACAGCTTTGATCCAATATTCATGTATTTATTCTATTTCAAAACACTGCATGATACACGACAAAAACAAAAGGTTTTGATTTGAAAAAACAATCTGATTAAATTATTTTTAATTATAAAGTGAGTTACTGAAATTGATACAGCTTATATCTACTAATATGATTCGTACTTTAATTACATATTTCATAATATTTTATCATACAAACTCGGCCGGTTGACAGAAATCATTGACAAAGGTTACATGTTTTCCTTCATACACCTTATTTTGTATTTGTGTATCAGAGTATTTTCGTGGAAATCCTAAAATTACAATATGGTTGAAATTTGAATCAGTAGTTTTATTTAACGAATATTCTAAAACAAATAAACCACATAAAAACATCACATGTTTCATTGTGTTCATCATTAAGTATCAATCAGTTAATTAGCAGTTATAGGAATTAGCGTTTCAAACTCGGCAAAGGATGAAGTAGCCTGTCAGCTTCAGGTACAGTTATCTTCTTGATGTGAGATACAACTAAGATTTCAGCTTCCACAAACAAAACATCTTTGAAATATCTTGTACCACTGTTCATATTCTGAGACATCCTATAAAAATGTGAAAAGGATAATTCGTCGGATGGCCCCACGTACAGGGACATGTCACGCCATGTGCATGTAAAAAGTAGATAACAAAATAGCTAACTCCAAGAAATATTCATGAGACCCTTCTGCAGATTTCGTTTAGAGTAGGTTCTTTGGGCCGCTGCAGAGGCAAAAATTGTTAGGGACCCCATAATTTATTCTATGGAAGTGACACTCAAAAATTGCAGACGTTGTAGCTATATATGTCTACATTGGCTAAAGGTTAAGTGGGAAGGTTGAGATCGCACAAAACATGTCTAACCCACCACTTTTTGCGCCTATCCCAAGTCATGAGCCTCTGGTCTTTGTAAGTCTTGTATGTTTTTAACATTTTAGTTCATTTATATGTTTCAGAATTTAGGGTGACGTCCATTTTAAATGAACTGGTACGCATTTTTGCTTAGGGGGCTGCTGAAGCCCGGCTCCGGGGGCGGGATTTTATCGCTGTGTTGAAGATCCATTAGTGGCCTTGGGCTGTTTTATGCTCGTTGGTCGGGTTGTTGTCTCTTTGACGCATTCCCCATTTCCATTCTCAATTTAAATGATTATGTGGTAACATCCTCATCAATATATTTGAAAGTTCAGACATTTCATACTGTAAATGATGTTTCAAATATATAAAATCTTACATTATATTACATTTAATTTTAATATGTTAAAAATAACCTTTTAAAGTATATGAGATATTTATCATTTTGGTCGCCTCTCAAACATTACTATTAATTGGCTCATGTTTTTATTACCTCTTTAAGTAATATGGACTTGTTTTTTTGTGTAAGTATTAAGTGGGACATTTAAAAATATTGTATAGGATGAAACGCCTTTTTAAAGGAATTTATTGGTGTAGAACTGGACCAATTCACTCAAACTAATAAAAGTCCGAAGGACTTTTGTGATATGTTTGTGAGTGACTTGGTCCAGTTTATACACTATAAATTCCTTTTAGCAGTAAGGACATAGAAACTGGACCAATTCACTCACAAACTAATAAAAGTCCGAAGGACTTTGTGATATGTTTGTGAGTGACTTGGTCCAGTTTATACACCAATAAATTCCTTTAAAAGGCGTTTAATCCTTATAATTCTTTAAAATTGGAGATAAGTGCAAATAGGTATTTTGACGTCGAGTCGGTCTGTCTTATTTTCGCTGCCATCTTGTTTCCATTGATTACAAAAAGTAGTTCTGTCAACGTCGTTTATCGAAAATAAAAACTTCAAGAGTGACTAACGGAAGCCTTCTCGACCAATCATATGAACGTATTCCCTAATATGCATATCATTTAAGAATTATAATGGAATAATATCAAGTTCTAAATTATCATTCTCAAGATGTTTGACACATAATACCTTAACGACCTGAGGGAATAGATGTATATAAAATGTAACTAATACCAAGTCCATTTATCAAATTAAATTCCAATTTTGTCATAAATAAATTGATATAGATCATATATTAATATCATCAATGTCCAAGCACCCTACAATATTGCTTCACTTTGAAATATATCTTCATAAAACTAGCTTTCTAGCCAATTGGAACACAAAGATAATTCCTTACAATAAAACTTAAAGGAAACACTTTCTAACTGATAAATCAATAGAAGACTTTAATTCTTAATATTATTGAAATCACATTTTGTCTAGTGTTGCCTGTAGCTTGGAATTATTGATACTGTCTTTGACTGTCAAATAGTGTCTATGTGTAAATCCCAATCGCCTAAAAATATAACATAGAAAACAATGCAACTGCTGAAAAGGACTTAAAATGACCTGGAAGATATTTACCTTATCTACTTTAATCATGAATTGTTATAGACTATAAACTTGGTTGAAATATACACGAGTTTTTAAATTTAAAAACTGTTCATACTTACTGTATTGATTTAATTTTCCATTCCGAAAACTCGGCGAGAACCAAGGCATACAACTCTTTGCCTGCCTGAAAGCATTATGTAAAATGATCAGTTATATTTTGAAAACATGGTAAGAACATCATTAAAGTGGATTCATTTTAGTTCCATTGTCTATTTGAAAGAGAAAATGTATAAGAGAAGTATTGCTACGATGTTGAATGGTTTTAATATCAGGATAATATTTTGACCCATTTTCCTCAATAGGAAGAAAGGGTTATCAGTGATTGACTCTCATACATCTTACTTGTTAGTAGTAGTTTACAGACATACAACAGACATACAACACAAATAATTGCAAATCAGTTTAAACTTAAAAAATAAAACCCAAGTTATTTAGACCTGTGGCCACAAAATTGACACAATTCTAGTCATCTTCAACATATTTTCTATCATAAACATTGCAGATCATTAAACATGTTTAAAGGATTATTGTCCTTCTTGCAGTGTCAGCATATAGATAGAAGATAAATTACATCATTGAATGAATTACGTATTAAAAAACTAAAAAGTTTTGAACCAATAGTTAAGATTAGACATATTTATATTTACAGTATTTCCAAAAATGTTCTGTCTTTCGCATATCCCAGCTGTGGCTTTCCTCATTTCCATATGCTTTGCTAATGAAATACCGGTAATCCACCGTATATGCCTCCAATGTGCACTGTAATAGCTGTATGTAGTGTTTATATAAATAAAAAGATAAGATAAGATAATATAAGATAAGATATTTTCATTAAAAGTAAAAATGTGGTATGAGTGCCAATGAGACAACGCTCCATCCAAGTCACAATGTATTTAAAGTTAACAAGTATAGGTCGAAGTATGGCATTTCTTTGGATATTTGTGCTAGCTGTTATTCATTCTATTTATAGTTGAAAAGTATATGATACATAACGATAATATAAAGTTTTTATTTGAAAAGCTATTAAACCTTTTTTCATTCATATATGATCTACCAATATTGTGTTAAAGTGGTATAATGTCGCATCATTTTTTAAACAAAGCAAGCATGCAATAGTGTGAATCGTTTGAAAATTTAAATTATGAAAAGCTCACCTAGCACTTCCTTGAAGTTCAGTCATTTCTATGACCTCTTTCTGTTTGTGTTTGACGTGGACATCAAACTGTATAAGAAAAATACATAAGTAAAACAAATGATCTTTCATTATAAAATCACAAACATAAATTCTCAAAAATGTCTCAATTATCTTAAAATCTTATCAATGTCCCTACCTCAGACAATCTTTTCCAGTACTAATGCCCTTAAAGGAAGACAATAACTATCAAAACAAAGAAGTTAACAAAGACTTATAAAAGACATTCACAACAACTATAAATAAATAGGAACCAACACGAACTCAACGAAAACCGGAGTGTTATAAGGTGCTCGGAAGGGTAAACATTCCCTGCACTGTATACGACACCCTGTTCAGTCCGGTAATAATGAAAGGTTGTTATGACTGCGGAAGAATATCAGATATGAATTCCAACACACTTTTGGTATTTAACCTATCATCAGTAGTCATTTCAAGAAAAAGGCTTATATAGTTTATAAGATATCTCATATAATCTATAAGATATCTTATATATTTTCTAATTAGATATCTTATAAACTATATAAGATATCTTATAAATATTTTTATAAAATATCTTATTTATATTTTTAATAAGATATCTTATAAACTATATAAGATATCTTATAAACTGTTTGAGATATCTTATCAAGTATATAAGATATCTTATTTAAAAATTGTTTATAAGATATCTTATTAACTTTATCAGATATCTTATATATACTTTATAAGATATCTTATATATACTTTATAAGATATCTTATATATACTTTATAAGATATCTTATATATACTTTATAAGATATCTTCTTCAGTTTATAAGATATCTACTATAATTTTCTTTATAAGATATCTTATAAACTCTATAATATATCTTATATACTTTATAAGATATCTTCCAAAGTTTATAAGATATTTTATATACTTTATAAGATATCTTCTAAAGTTTATAAGATATCTTCTAAAGTTTATAAGATATCTTCTAAAGTATATAATATATCTTATTAAATTAATAAGATATCTTATAAAGTATATAAGCTATCTTTTAAGTTGATAAGATATCTTATAAAACTAGATTATATAAGATATGTTATATATTATATGAGATATCTTATATATTATATTAGATATCTCATATATTATATGAGACAGATATCTTATATATCATATGAAATATCTTATATATTATATGAGACATCTTGAAGTAAGAATAAATAGTAAAACGGCTTGCCATAGATCACTGAATCTATTATCATTAAGAGACAGTACATCATCAATATATTGGAAAGTGATATTAAAAGACGGGGTCAATTTCTTTTCTCCTTTCTGTACAAATCCATAAGAATACGAAAACAACTATAATTGCCATTGCGAGCAATGGCGGATGTCATACTGTTGTCAAGTTGCCAGACGACCTTGCCATTGCTAGGTTTACGTCAGCAATTTTGAAAAAAAAATCCATACTCAAAAAACACAACTCCCTACTGCTATGTAGTTCTGAGGACCATACAAATTGTTGACACCTACTTTGTATATTGAATATCATGGTTCTATGCTCAGGCATACTAGAATTATATATAAAAACATAAAAATACTGTTGACCAGAGTGTATAGTAATCGCGACCATCTTGGACCATCCCCTTATTAAAAGCACAACTTTATATGGTGGTTTACATTATGCCATAATTCCATAAAGATGAATGTGTCTATCCTTTTCCGAGAACTTGCCGGGACAATAAAGTTATGGGGAAAAGAAGATGATGAAAAAAGAAACGAACAATAACAATATGCCCCCTTTTGAAAGGGATAACATAATTAAACTTACTGAATTTAGAATCATTTGGTTTCTTTAATGTCACTTTAACTACTAACAGTGAAAGTTTCATTTAAACCTATGAAGAAAAGTATCTTAATTTTGTAAACTATTAGATTATGATTATGAAATGAGTTAAAGGAAATAATGAATTAACAGGACATAAATTATCGTATCCTAGGTATATATGTTGCTCTCCAAGTATGCCACATTTGTAGCACAAATTGTATAGCAAAACATAAGGCTTACCAATGTTGCTAAGTTCTGTCCTTTCACAGATGAGAATCCTCTAGTGATAGTCATTGGCATTGTACCAAAATCATCACACATGGCACTAGTCAGACTTTGACACTGCAAACATGTCTGTAATAAGTAAAATAGCAAATATACCGAACATCAAGGAAAATTTAAAATGAAAATCCTTACTCAAATGGCAAAACAAAAGCTCAAACTTATCAAACGAATGGAAACAACTGTCATAGTCCTGACTTAGTACAGGCATTCAATGCAGAAAATGATGGGTTAAACCTGGTTGTAAAGCTAGCTTAACCTCTAACTTGCCGCTTATAAAATCAGTTATATTTTAACAAATTATATACATATGCATAAAACAGAAATATATAGGTCTTTCAAATTAAAAGGAGATATCTGTCAAGATTATGAAAGCCACTAGGTAAACTCGA
Source organism: Mytilus coruscus (assembly GCA_017311375.1). Taxonomy (NCBI): domain Eukaryota; kingdom Metazoa; phylum Mollusca; class Bivalvia; order Mytilida; family Mytilidae; genus Mytilus; species Mytilus coruscus. The sequence goes on from JAASAO010002654.1 coordinate 48,345, forward strand.
TATGGTCTAAATAATAAACAACGGGTATCCCTAAAAGAAATGTTTGATAGGTAAACATAAAATATGTTTCCAATTACTATTATAAAACATATAAAAAATGAATGTATCCCTGAAGAACTGAATACAGTTACATATATAATCATGAGATAAACTCAACTTTGCTGACACCGATATAAATAGCCAATGGATGTCCTGTGTGCATGATGATGAAGCTGTTTCAATGCCCTTTTCCTTAAGTTAAATGTGTAAGGAATACATGAAAAATCTAACTGAAAATCTATTCATAAGGATTAAAGGTACAAAGATACAGAAATACAGTATAACAGGTGTAATTGAGAAGCATTTACTGTTCAATAATCTGAATCAACCCCGGTGAATTTCATGCTGTTTGTTGCCATGTGTACATTTATGTTTATTTGTATTTTGTGTTCCTTGTTTATTGTCAATTGTCATGATATTTCCAAAAATAACCAATGTTATTTTATCACAATACCACCTTCTATCGTTCTTCAATGTAAATGTTATTCAACTTAAATTTCTACTTTATTTGGACTTAAAATTATTTTGATTTGAGTGTCACTGATGAGTCTTGTAAATATGGCGTAGATTTTTTAATTTTTAATTCAGATACTCTATGGTAAATAATATCAGTATTAATTAGACAATATCCCACTGAAAGTCAATAACCATTACATTTATCTGTAGATTTTTATTGTATTATGAATCCTTTTACCTTTAATTTCGGTTTCTGAGTTTAGGTCTTGGGGCATGGCCTTGGGTTGCTGTTGTTGTGATTATCCTTTAACTAGAATAAAACGTTTCATTTATTACGACAATTTAATAAATCTCATGATAATTGTCTGCAAATCAGTGATTAACATCAAGTAAAGGAACCTCTTAGATGTTCAACTTTAACTTTAAATTGCTATATCGATATTTTACATTAGTTGTGGACATATGAATACAATAATTCATGACCGTAGACGAACATTTGAAATTTATGACATATAAATGAATTATTTCATATGGTATGGAAGTCTTTTCTTATCATGAATTAAAATGAAACTCTTTTCTCAATGGGTATAAAGTAAAATAACCATACTGAACTTAAAGGAAAAATCTAAATGAAAATATAATCAAATGGCAAAACAAAAATTGAAACATATCAAACGAATGGAAAGCAATTGTCACATTCCTGACTTTATAATGCATTTTAATATAGTTATGCCGAGAAAATACAACACTTACCACTGTTATCAACAAGAACTTGTCCAATGATGTGTCTTGATGCTCTTATAGCCCTTTTGATGAGTCAAACATAAAGTCATTATCTGTAAGAACATGTTCTGAAAACTGGAAAATATATAAATCGAGAATATTCAATTCAAAGAGGATGATGTTGACACCAAAACTTGTAAGCGGAGCTATAAAGCATGTTCCTCAGACGAGATTTATAAAGGTGTACATATTTTACGGGTCAAATCAACCAAACATTTTTTGAAATAAATTTCTGAAGAAATTGCAATACATGTATTAATGTTTAAATATTTGGCCGATACCAAAATAGGAATAATTGGTCTTAGTACACCGTGAAAAAAGTAACAGAGTCTGACTTTCAAACGAATGTAATGTATACAAGTCTATAGGAAATTTGTAATTCGTTGAATAATTAATTTCGTGGTTCATCTGTACCCACGAAATACACGAAAATTGGTATCCAACGAATAATAATGAATCCACAGAATGACGTAATGAAAACAGGCACATTTCTTTTGCTGATCTTTGGAAAGAAAGGTCAAACTTTGTTTAAATTTCTTTTAAAATCATTCGAGAAACAGATTCTGCCACTGTATATCGTATATGAAAATTTAACTGTTTCGAGTAGAGAAATATCGTAATACACTTGATGCAGTGTTGGAATCATCTATATCCCTTTAATGTAGACAACAGTAGTGAATACCACTGTTCTATATCCATAATTCGATTAGTCCAGGCGATAAACTTAAACCAAAGTAAACACAAAACTACAAGAGGAAAACAACGGGCAACAGAAACACAGAACTACAAGTCAAGCAGACGCCAACCAACATACGTCTGATTCCTGACTTTAAAACTGAATCAGATGTAGTATATTACCTTCAACGTAAAACTCCGCATGATGAGGAATCTAATTGTTTTCTGTGTTTCCTGGTAACAATACTCCATTCCAAACTGAAAGATGGATTGCGTCTGATTCCCCTATTGTGTCTTTCAGATATGAATAACCTAAGATTTGGAAAAATGAAAATGTTATCATCGCTCGTATTTCACTGTAAATTGTTTTAAAATTGATAAATACCCCTAAACTTAACATGAAAATTACAATTTTGGAGAATTAATTGTTTTGGTTTTAAAACAACATTGCCACTGTCAGACGTTTTTTGTATAAATTGTATCCGTTGCTTTAAAGTAAATATCTGGTTGTAAAACCTCTTTTTTTTCGTCGAAATGCACAAAATGATATACACTACATACAACCAGTTCTGTAAATATTGGTCCTGGTGTGTCTTTTGCTCGCCTAAAGGATTCAAATACAGAAGCTCTCTAGATTGTGGATAAATGACCTACAATGTAAACATCAACGTAAGTTTAATATGAAAACCAGAGCTATATGCACTTTACTTTGCTTCACTCAAAATTTTACGTTTAATCAAGAATAAGAAAAACAACTTCCCAAGAAGGTAGCGTTCTATTTGGAAAACAAGTTCAATCACACAGATGCTGTCACTTTTTCGCAATAACTTTTTCAAAAATGTTTTACTTATGTAGGGGGCCTACTTCAATATTTGCTGAACAATGATTTAATAATAACAAACATCTTCATGTCACAATGCTTCTGATGCAATAACATAAAAAGCTAGATTTCTTACCATTAAACACCAATGATTGTTGTTCTCACATAAAGCTCCTAACAAAATGTCATAATCTTCTATATTCACCTAAAAAGGGTAGTGTAATTAGTTAAATCACGAATAAACTTTCAATATTGTAAAAAACACATCATTGACAAAATTTTGATTATTAAGATGTTTTATGATGTGACGTAAATGTTAAATGGTAAAATGTCTTAATTCGTGAACTTTCATATAATTTTCAGATATGTAGAAGATATTTTTGCAGTTTAAAACGAGGAAATTAACACTTCAAATTTCATTCTTTTGGATTCCAGATAAACGAATTTTGTAAGAACAAATTGGTTACTAAAATATATGATAAAATGAATTACTTCAATTTTCTTATAGTGATGGAGATTTACAACAATCATAATGTATTTACATTTCACAAATAGTAAGTATTTAACATATCTAAAGCTTCTGAATTGAAACATATACATATGTTTTGTTGTACATATTCTGTTGATCTTAATTATCTGGGTATTTAATGAGATCATATTATGAATATGGTTGATAACACTTACTTCCTAAATCAGTTAACGGTGGTCAGTAGATTTGTAGAAATATCTGGTCACACAATTATGTTGGTTCATTTAAACAAGAGAATTCACAGGGCTTTTGCCTCATAACAATTTTGATATAATATTTTTTGTCAGAAGCTTTGTTAAAAATACTTAGGTAATGTTTGGCTAGTCGTACCCTTGAATAATAATTAAAAAAACACTTGTTGGAAACAAAATAAAACAGTGAAACGAAATGAATGGAAGTATACATTGTGTTTATAGCTGACACTTATCAATATATACAGACTAAATTTGAAATCATATTTATTTTAATAAGATCAAACATATTTTATTCAGTAATTCCTGTTCTATAATTACCTAAGTAGCCCAGTGTGCAAACTTAGGGACCCCTGTTTTATACAGCCTCACTTGACCAGGGAAAAATCAAGCGAAATCATGTATCTTTTCTTTACCAGGTACGGAATTTATGTCCGAGTTCCATATAGAGATCAAACACAAAACAGAAGCTCTATTCCAAGTATGTCTCTTTTTTATAATTTAAAAAGGCAATATATCAACTACTTATTAGTTTCTAAAAAGTTAAACTTAGTTTCATATATCTGTGCTATCAACATAATTTGATAGCTTAAAAAAGATATTTACCAAATAAAAATAAACATTAAAAAATATTTACCTTATCCAAATAGTTATGAGTTGGAAAGGGGTCTAAAGGATCAATCAGATCACAGAAGATAGATGTGATGCTAGCCGTTGTCAAAAAACCAACGTTCCTGTCCTACAATCAGAAATTCGAAAATTGTGAGCATAGGTAACACAAGCAGAAGAATGTTGCCGATTAGAATTACTCTATAATAGTGTATGAAATATTTCTTTTATTCAATGCTATCCTTCTTTTTTTTTTTAAACATACTAATAATGTCCTGCGGGTATATACTATCTATCTATATTTTGTACACCAAGGCTATTGAAATGGCAGATGGATGTACTTGAATATTACTATAATTACTGCAGATCAGGTTTATCCATATGTTTATGAAATAAAAAGCAGTTTCTAAACCCACTGCCTCTGGTTATCAAATAGTTATTTTCAAAATGATTTCTAGAAAATTATACACTAATTTATTAATCCAAGAAGAAAATTGTGCAACATATATTTATATATATATATATATTTATACGGCAACCCGAGTTCAAACACTTTGAGTGAACATTTAGAAATATGTGCGTGAGTGAAGTTCAAAATTTACCTGTTCTTCAAATGTACGGTACCAGCAAAGGTATACCGTAAAGAACTAAATAGAAAGTTTATTACATTATCTAAATGCATAACAGTTACATGTACAATGACGTTGCATCATTATATTAATGTTCAAAATCACAAGATGGATGAAAGCGTTAGATAATGCTGCTTTTAAAACTCTTTTTGTGTATTCAATTTTAATATATAATTCGGTGCATATATTTATATATATACAAGTCTAAATTGAAGACAACGTTCAAACCTACGAGGGCGTTGGATCAAAAACTCAGTTTTATAGGTATAATATTATTGCGTTAATTATGGCCAATGGGTAAATACCTTACATTTTGATCTTTTGTTAAAAATATGAGTTAATTTCTTAAAATACTGTAAAAGAGTTCAACATATAGATTGATAATACAAAATCATACCTCGTCTGGTAATTCACTGTCTAAGTCATCTAAGCTATTTTGATTGATTTGGTATCCTTCAATATTGAGAGTAATACCACTCCTAGTGTCGTTTCCTATGAATATTTGTTTTAATAAAATTCTTAAAATGAAATTATATAAAGGAAGGCAACAATAACCGAAGTTCAAAAGTAATAATTGGATTAAGAGAAGGTAATCATGCCAACAAACTTTAAAAGAGGGGTAACACATCAACTACAAGAGAAAAACAAAGGAACATCAAATACAGCGAGCTCCATCGAAAGTAAACGCTAACATATATAAGAACGTAATGTCTGATAAACAACTGTCATATTTGTGACAACAGTGCATTTTTGGTGGGTGTATCTTGCTTTATGACTAGCCATGCATACCTCCCGCTTTTATGGCAACTTCTTTAAATAAAAGAAAAACAATAAATAATAGCATATAGAGTTATAATATTATTCGCCAGCTGTGTTCATCCCTAAATCAATTTTCTGTTGTAGGCCGTACTTTGACCTATAATTCAGTTGTAAGCTTTAAATACATTGTGACTTGGATGGAGAGTTGTCTCATTGGCACTCATACCACATCATCTTATTTACACTTCTATTTATCATATAAAAGTCATAAAATTGACTAATTGCATTTTTTTTACGTATGTCTACTAGAATAAGGCAAACTATTTTTAGTTACTACATATGTTTTGTCATTCAAGAATTACTACCACTTATATCTTACTAATTACAATGTCCTCCTCTCCTATCACAGTGCAAATTGGACCTGTGAATTCAACATTTTGGGTGGATGACTAGCATCTGAATTAAATTACATTTACAATTTATAAACTCTTATTTATGCCTGTATTTTCATTTATTTCAAAAAGAAACTATATCAAAATCAAACAATATCAAACCGGATAAAAGAGAATGCTACATTGTACACATAACACATCAATACTGTTCAAGTTGTTTTGTTACATTTGACAGTCAATTTCGAATTTGTGGCCAATCTAACTAATAAATGTATAAAACAACGCACAGACTTTATTACATGGATTTTTGTTTAAAAGCGTATAAAATGTACATAGAACTCTATATATTTTATACACTTTTAGTGTCTAAAATTAATGGCACTTTTGATCTCAATGGAAATAGTGTTACTTTGTATAAATTTCATGTAATGTAATAATGTAGATTTTTGATTACTGCCGTTTATAAGCTGGAGATTTCTTTTGAAAATGTTTTGAGATATATATTAGTTTCGAGGAAAAATAACTGATGTAGTTTCTGCAGTAGGAGGCTGGATTGATGTGCTATCTTCAGAATGAAGGTAGGTTTGTCCATCAATTACTATGGTCTGATTATACTTATTCTGATTTTGCCGTTGAACCCTACATATGTTTTATGTAGTTAATACATATGTTTTATCATTCAAAATTTACCCTTAATGTATATGTGGCATTAACAATTTATAAGTAATGCAAGATTTAGTATTTTCCAAATAAATTACTTTACGAGGTTTCTCTTTAACCGTTCTTAATGTTGCTGAACATTAATAAATGCTCTGTTTAATAAGAAGCATAATGTTCTGCATTTGATCATAATTAACTATCGCTAATATCTTACTAATAACAGTTTCTCCTTCTCCCACCACAGCGCAAATTGGATCTCTGAATTCAACATGCTCTGGTGGATGACTAACATCTGAAAAATCAAAGAGCTGAAGAGCTCTGAGGGAAAGACGGATATTGTTTTTTTTTTGGGGAGGTATCTTTGATAGTCTTCATATAAAGAATGAAAAAGAACACCTAGAATATTTAGAAAGGTTGACAATATTGAAATCAATTGTTGTGTAATGTAATTTCGTTTCCTTTGTTAAGGATTCAATTTGGACCAATGGAAGAGATCTGCATCTTCTAAATCAAAACATTCGATTAAAGTTGAAAGTTAATTATCTAAAATTCAACTGAATTCTGTCATTTAACAACTACTACAATATTTTTGAAATTTTAATTGTGTACCACTGAACTGCAGGCTAGGGCCATTTTCCTTTTTGTGACAGTACTCTAAGATTTTTATTATTTTCTCAAGAAAGTGAGGACTGAAAAATCTATTCAGTTTGAAATTTCCATTGATAAAGTTCCCAGTTACAACTCTCATCACAGGGATACAGGTACTAATAAAACCAATATGATTGATGTAAACTGTGTGAAGCTTGTTTCCAAATCCTACATTTTGATATATTTGTAAATTTCATGAATAAATAAACTACAAAATGCAACATTTTTAATTATTTTTTTTTACCATTACAATGATTATGTTGGTACACAAAATTTAGTTTTAATGGAAGACTATTAATCATATACTAAATGTCACATTTTAAGTGTTCTGTTACATTAACTTTCATTTAATTTGAGTGGATTATTACTCATTAATTGAGGTGCTCCTGTATTGGAGGAAGATTCTCAAAACAGAATTTTACAGAAAAATGAAAACTGTCGTTTCTCTCCCAATCTCATGTATCCCCACGGCCATTGTTTACTGTGAAAGTTACAAGTTGACCTACAAATTAAAGCATTGCATGTTGATGTTTGAATCATCTATAGCAAACATAATTACGTTCAAATTGAACAAATACCAATTTTAAATTAGTACACGAACTCTGAGAATGATTTAAATTATCAGTAAAGGATATCCCTGCTTCTACGTAGTGTGGCATTCCAACAATGACGTCACTATAATGTAGGTTGGATATATTTAGAATGTCTCGTCATACTGATTTTCCGGATTCTAAAAGAAACGTAAATAGTGTAAGGAAGAGCTGAATACGATAATTTCGCGAGAAACAGAAGGAAATGTGTTAAAAGTGCTTAAAGTCAATCTATTCATTTGTGTGTCTCCTTCTCATCAATCTCAGTAAGATTTTTGGGGTGTTTTCCACACTATAAAACAAAATGAATGACGTGAGGGATGTCAGTCTGGTCAACCACATAGGAGATTGACGGCTTGAAGCCGTCTTTCCCCAAAAACATTTAAAATTTATATACCATTATTTATTCATATGTTTTCATAAATTTTCGAATATATACCACAACAATACTGTTTAATTTGTGGTTTGCATTTGATAGACAACATTGATTTCTTGGGCAATCTAGCCAATAATTGTAAAAACGAACAGACTTTTTACACGGATGTTTGTTATAACATCGAAAACATATATCTTTATACATTTTACACACTTTTAAAGTCAAACAACAGGGGATCCTATAGAACGTCTTATAGTAAATATATAATGTTGAGAAAACAGGGATCCTGCAGACCGCCCAAGGGATCATAAAAGCCCTATAGTATATACATGATGAACAAACAACAGGGAACCTATAGAAGGTCCTATCTCAGATGCATAATTTTTAAAGAACAGGGATCCTGTAGACCGTCAAAGGGATCCTGTAGAACGCCCTGTAGTATATACATGAAAAAAACAACAGTCGATCCTATAAAACGTCCTATAGTAGATATAAAATGTTCAAACAACAGGGATCCTGTAGTTCGCCCTATAGTATATACATGGAAAACAAACAACAGGGAATCCTATAGAACGTTTTATAGTAAATATATAATGTTGAGAAAACAGGGGATCCTGCAGACCGCCCAAGGGATCTTAAAAGCCCTATAGTATATACATGATGAACAAACAACAGGGGAACCTATAGAAGTTCCTATCTCAGATGCATATATTTTAAACAACAGGGGATCCTGTAGACCGTCCAGGGGATCCTGTAGAACGCCCTGTAGTATATACATGAAAAACAAACAACAGTCGATCCTATAAAACGTCCTATAGTAGATATATAATGTTCAGACAACAGGGGATCCTGTAGACCGCCCAGGGGATCCTGTAGAACGCCCTATAGTATATACATGAAAACAAACAACAGGGGATCCTATAGAAAATCTTATAGTAAATATATAATGTTGAGAAAACAGGGATCCTGCGGACCGCCCAAGAAATCCTAAAAGCCCTATAGTATATACATGATGAACAAACAACAGGGAACCTATAGAAGGTCCTATCTCAGATGCATAATTTTTAAACAACAGGGGATCCTGTAGACCGTCCAGGGGATCCTGTAGAACGCCCTGTAGTATATACATGAAAAACAAACAACAGTCGATCCTATAAAACGTCCTATAGTAGATATATAATGTTCAGACAACAGGGATCCTGTAGTCCGCCCAGGGATCCTGTAGACCATCCAGGGATCCTGTAGAACGCCCTGTAGTATATACATGAAAACAAACAACAGTCGATCCTATAAAACGTCCTATAGTAGATATATAATGTTCAGACAACAGGGATCCTGTAGACCGCCCAGGGATCCTGTAGAACGCCCTATAGTATATACATGAAAACAAACAACAGGGGATCCTATAGAAAATCTTATAGTAAATATATAATGTTGAGAAAACAGGGATCCTGCGGACCGCCCAAGAAATCCTAAAAGCCCTATAGTATATACATGATGAACAAACAACAGGGAACCTATAGAAGGTCCTATCTCAGATGCATAATTTTTAAACAACAGAGGATCCTGTAGACCGTCCAGGGGATCCTGTAGAACGCCCTGTAGTATATACATGAAAAACAAACAACAGTCGATCCTATAAAACGTCCTATAGTAGATATATAATGTTCAGACAACAGGGGATCCTGTAGTCCGCCCAGGGGATCCTGTAGACCGTCCAGGGGATCCTGTAGAACGCCCTGTAGTATATACATGAAAAACAAACAACAGTCGATCCTATAAAACGTCCTATAGTAGATGTATAATGTTCAGACAACAGGGATCCTGTAGTCCGCCCAGGGGATCCTGTAGAACGCCCTGTAGTATATACATGAAAAACAAACAACAGTCGATCCTATAAAACGTCCTATAGTAGATATATAATGTTCAGACAACAGGGGATCCTGTAGACCGCCCAGGGGATCCTGTAGAACGCCCTATAGTATATACATGAAAAACAAACAACAGGGGATCCTATAGAACGTCTTATAGTAGATATATAATGTTCTAACAACAGGGGATCATGTAGACCGCCCAGGGATCCTGTAAAACGCCCTAATAGTAGCTTCATTATAAACAATTAACAAGGGTTCCTATAGAACGCCCTATAGTAGAATGTTCAGACAACAGGGGTCCTGTAGACGGCCCAGGGATCCTTTGAACGTCTTTTAGTAGATGTTTTATATCGAGACAGATTTATTTTTATTCAAATGCAAACCTAGCAATTTTTTTTCAATCAATCCAAAGCCAGAATTTATTATTCAAGATCATACAGTCATGCTTATTGAAGATGAATTCAGAATTGTCTTTTAGCAACTGTATACTAGGCCCGATTTTTTAATTATCAAAATGAAGGCCAGATTAATTCGTTTCTTTAAACGCAGACCAGCCCCACACTCCCGTAAAGAAAATTTCTCGTGCCTTAGTACGTGTAAGCTACATCTTTTTTCAATTTGCCTACATCAAAGTAGTCTTTAAGCGGATAATGAAAATATTATTAACTCCATAGTATATTCAAAGCCATGGGACCACGTGCATGGGACATTTGCAGGTCTTAACAACATAATTAAGGCACCACTACTGTTTGTCATATATATATGAAATATCATGTATTTTAAAAGGAATCTGTATTTGCTTAAAGAGGGCACAATAATATATGCTACTGTAATGCGGTACATTTTCCTATTTTCATGTGATAAAAATAAATAAAGCAAATTCACCTGAGTGTTACATGAAAGTTAATGATTTTGCATCGTTTTTTTTTGGATAGTTTTACATGTCGAGAATATTCTATTTTTAGCATTAGTATTTTCAGAATCGTTTATAAATAGCCTATAAATAGAATATGCATAATTCATGAATCGTGACGTAGGGCGGTCTACGGGATCCCTTCTTCCGCTTACCTTTTCATTGAATCATCGAAATATTTAAACGAACTGCGGACCGGAGATGATTTCCGGTATTCACTGGATTCGACAAAAGACTTTTCTGCGTGCTAAAATGGCTAGTTTTTATGACAAATTTTACATCTACGAGAAAGGAACACAGAATATTCCTGTATTATTATTGTATGAATTTAAAGTGAGATTATAGCAGATTGTCGGGTTTGACACAAATCAGAAGGAACTGTGACAAACTGCAGAGAAATTTTGGGAATGTAAATCACTAACTGAAACCAAAGTTATTAAATAACTGGTTCATGCTCAAACAGTTCCTTTTTGACTAAATTTCAATATTTGGAACACTGTGACACAGACGTTGATTGGCATGTCGAAGCATACATATGTCTTTGTAGCGTAAAAACTGCACAGATTTGTTAAACATGTTATCCATGGAATGGTGTATTCTAAACAAAAACAAGTTTTGACTATAAATTCTATACTCAACAGATTGATAATGGCAATGAATGGTGTCAACATTAAATGTTAGTACAACTTTACCCGTCAGAAACACGTATTTTGTTTTATAAATGACGAAATCGTGGCCCTGGAATCTATTAATCTCCGTTGACGCTTTTGTGAAAAGTCCTTTAATTCTTTCACGTCCGCATTTCTTTCATGTATGGCATGCCAAGTTAACATTTTAGGCAATCATTACGGATGGCGAAAATAAATTACAGAACTACAGAACAGTGAATAATAACATACATTGTATCATACGACATAAGACGACACCATGTGATAATTATTTAATTGTGAAACTGTAACAGTAATAAAGAACAAACAAAACTATCCAACACTATTGCGAATTCATATTGTGTAATTTTTTTACCATGATGTTTATAAAAAAGAAGATGTGGTATGATTGCTAATGAGACAACTCTTGACAAGTGACCAAATGACACATAAATGAATTAGCAACTATAAGTCACCGTACGGCCTTCAACTATGAGTAAAGCCCATACCGCATATATATAGTCAGCTATAAAAGTCCCCAAAATGATAAATGTAAAACAATTCAAACGAGAAAACTAACGGCATAGTTGATGTACAAAAAATGAACGAAAAACAAATATGTAACACATTAACAAACGACAACCACTGAATAACAGGCTCCTGACTTGGGACAGGCACATACATACAGAATGTGGCGGTGTTGAACATGTTAACGGGATCCCAACACTCTGAAAATTGTTCTCTACATTACTTTCCGTCATAAACATTCATGAAGTATTTGTCACTGGACGGTCAGAAAACAACATTCAATCAATCATATCTCCTCTTAATTTGCAGTACTATAATGACTTTAAACATACTTAAATAAATAAAAATGGTTATTTTTTTAATCAGATATTCATACGTCAAAGAAAAGAAAAAAAACGAATATTGAATATCAAAGGAAAAAAATGCATCATAGTCAAAGATATCATGCTTGTAATTTTGTATGTGTGTTTCGTGTACAAAAGGTCGATTAAAAAAGTCATTAGATCATAAAAGGCCCAAGATTCCGGAACGTTTTGCCAAATACAGATCAGGTTATATATTCCTGAATATAAAATTCGTAGTTTGTCAAACAATTCAAAGTTTTACTCAACAGTTTATTTATTAATTTGACCATATCAATGATAATTCATGTTTACACAGAAGTGCTGACTACTGGACATCGTGTTAATGCATGGGTTGTTTGTGTTACTATTTTAATGTGCCGACATATCACCCTTACTGGACACTATATATTCTGACTCCGACCCAACTAGTCTTTGATCTTGCCCCTTAATGTCACGTGATACGGAAAATCAGCAAATACCAATTTTAAAGTCTTTGGTTTGACCCGACCGGGGTCAGAACCCACGACATCTGACATTCGAGGTGAAGACGCCTCCACAAGACAACCGAGGCGACGTTTGTCTCACGAGTTTAACGCTGATTGAGAAAATGACTAACCCAGCGAAAATGTGCACCTAAATGTGCATGTTGTTTTAAAAGATGAATATTTAATATTCTTAAATTAACTACAATAGACAAATGTGATTATAAGTATTTAATATTTCAAATTTGGAAAAATTGGAATTTTTTTATCTATATTTTTTAAACAGTGGACTTATTAAGGTTTATGACCCTTCTGAAGCCATGTGAATTATGAAATTTTCAAACTGCAATAGTATTAAAACAACAAAAATAATGAATAACAGAAACGGGCCATTTTGTACATATACCAAAGGTTCATGAATGTAGAAAAACGTCATTTTTGCTGTATATTTATCAAATTTAAAAAATTCCATCATTGACTTTTCATGAAATTTGGTACAAATAATCTTCATACGTAATCAAACCGAATGTCATTTTCAAAAGAGGGGTCCATGAACTCGTTTAAAAGTTAAATAAGTTTGAATGATAAAAATCAGTCGAAAAATGCATCTTTTCCCGATATGTCACAGTTTGACGTCGCGAAAATAACATTTTACGTTAGCAACGTCATTACCTCTCCTGTAACTGTAACGTATGCCCTTAAGGTAGATTCATGGTATACCGCCATCTTGGATGGTACAATCGCAGTACACAATCGGTATAGATCTTTGCCCAAATCTGCAAATTTGGAGACAGATGGGCAATTTATAGGTTAGACTGTTTATTCGATGAAAGAAAAATTGGTGATTTATTGCATTATTCAAAATGTTTAAATAAATACCAAATATTTGTGTTTTTAGAATCATTTTTTCAACTTGGCCATTTAAGGGGAGATAACTCTTTTAGTAAAAATTTATACTGGACTGATAGGGAAATTTTAATTTTTACTTGTAGCAAGAAAACAAGTTCAGTGACACCATTTTTCTTTTATTTTCTTAAAGCATATTATAAAACCTGTCTTCTCATATTTTATTTCAAAATTCTATCTCATAGATTTCTTTTATGCAGAAAATGTGTTTTCATGAACAATCTAAGCAAATTTGGGTAATTTCGTACGACCCGTAGCTTGAAAAATAGCACGGTGACCCATTTTTTATTATATTTTGGAAAAAGCATAGAAAAATCTTTATTTTGGCAAAGTATAAAAAATTCTATCTGAAGAAATATATACCTATGATCTACCTTAAGTACCTAAAGTATCATTTAGTAAATGTTCAGATCAATAGGTCTAAGTATAGTATTGAATGCTTCTTTAAGTAATTTCATAGGGTTGTACATGTATTAGCGTTGACCGCGCTTCATACAAAATGTAATTCGGTCAACCTTTGAATTTACACAAAGCAGGGCGGATCCAGCCATCTTAAAAAGGGGGTTCCAACCCAGGATAAAGGGGGTTCCAACTATATGTCCCCATTCAAATGCATTGATCGTCCAAAAAAAGAGGGAGGTTCCAACACCCGGAACCCCCCTCTGGATCCGCCACTGCAAAGAAGCATTCAATTCTTAAATAAAATTTTCAAAACCTGATAATAAAATTATCAAGACTGTTGAAGACATTGTCCAAATAATCCTTGAACTTTTGGCTAAGGCCGAAACACGAACAGATATGCCAGTGACAAAAAAGTACGTACATGCAGCAGGAGAATTTGATTTCAGCTTTAAAGTGGGACTAAGTTCATAATTTAATAAAACATTTTTTTAAAGTTTTTAAAAATATTCACTGGCTATAGTACTGCTCTTACTAAGACATTAAAAGGAACATTTTGGGGACTACTCTTCAGCTGCCGACGCCAAGTTCTTAATTTGAACAAGTAATATAGAAAGAGTCTTAACGGGCTATTCCTTAAATTAATTCTAGAAAAATTGCATCCAGGAAACTTACTTTCTATTTTGAAATGATACCAAAATCTACGTTTTATCATACATAATTCTATAGTTTTGGAAATATTCAGAGCTCTCTGTAACATCCATAGACAAATAAAGAACACAAAAAAAAAAACAGAACAGAATGAATTAACGATTTCCTTGAAAATCGGCACAAGCAATAAACCAGAATTTCAGCTTTAGAGCGAGAGCAAGAGGTCATAATTCTATATTACATAATTTTGAAGTTTTAGCCGGACAGAATCCAGAAACATGGGAAAAATTAATATATCTCATAAGTGAAAAGTTCGTGTATGTTTTGTTATAATAAAACACCCATGCAACCACACATCCCATATTGCATGATAGGACCCGACACTACTTTTATTTAGTGTTTCGGCAGTTAAGCTTGGGATGGTCATTTTAAGATGCATTATTTGAATATAATCAAATATGAAAGTTATTCATGTATATATTGATATATTTATATTTTAATTCTTCTTCAATAGATCTAGTTATTATGACAGATCTGCCATCATCAGGGGTCCAACTGTCAATTTTATGTTAAAGTCTTTAACTTTGATCTACTAAGCATATCTCAAACACTCTTGTGTTTGCTATACGCAACAATTGGTGCTGTATTGAATATTCTGTCATACTTTGAACGACAAAATTGTTTTATTCATTGATATCACTTTTGCTGTTGAGTCTGTTTTTGTGATATACGTTTGACGTGACTCGGACTTATGTGTCCCGTCATGATTTTAACCACACTATTATTTTATTTGTTAATGTTGCTTTTGCTGCTGGGTCTGTTTTTGTGATGTCCATTTGCGTGACTCTGTGTTTATGTATCTCTTTATACCTTGAACGACAAAATTATTTTATGTCTACCTGTACGAATTTCAAACGCGCGATTTTACGCCAGTACTTAAAACCTTCCATCCTTATAGGTGGATTTTACATAGATAAATAAAATCGTATGATATAAGCATAATGAGGATGTTAAATTTGATGTATGCCCCTTTTGTGCTTCTTCGTAACATTTGTTTGTTTTATAGTGATTAAGATGATAACACAATGTTGACTGCTGTAATCCTATTTTTGACATTTTACCAATTGTGTCTGTTTGTTTTGTTCACGCATCGTTGTCAATATAATGGAATTTGATACGACTGTCATACAAGTGAGAGGTTTGGCTAGCCATAAAACCAGGTTCAATCCACCATTTTCTACATAAGAAAATGCCTGTACCAAGTCAGGAATATGACAGTTGTTATCCATTCGTTTGATGTGTTTGAACTTTGATTTTGCCATTTGATTGAGGACTTTCCTTTTGAATTTTCCTCGGAGTTCAGTATTTTTGTGATTTTACTTTTGTACACAATCTTCGTCTAACTGTAATAAATGCCCGTGTTTCATGATACGTTTCTTTATTTTACGTATATATGGATTATATTTAGTTATTAAAACTAATGGAATATTTTGTTTTTCTTTTGATTTGTTTTGTTGTAGTAATTCAGTACTGTCAATTGATAAAGCATCAGTAATACTATCATCTATTTCCACGTTATCATAACCCCTATCTAATAATTTCACTTTGAAATTAGTTAGATTGTTTATTAATTTGTTATGGTCACTTGTGTTTCTAATTTGCCGTATTGCTTCACCTTTAATAAATCCTCTGAATACATGCTGTGAGTGACAGCTATATCTGTGCAGAAACAGATAAGAATTGGTTTCTTTAAAATGTAGTCAAGGTCAAGCATGCCATGTGTTGTAAATCTTTGACCTTTGATTACATCAACATCTAAGAACGACATTTCATCGTTTGAGATTTCATATGTGAACTTTAATAAGGGGTTATAATTATTTGCTAGACGAAACGAATCTATAATTTAATCTAGATATGCAGATCTGATTAACTTTCATAACTTTGCTACTGCAAAAATATTTTGTCATTGTTCGTTAATTTTAACTAAACAAATGATTAACTACGCAAAAATTACTCCAAGTACAGTACACTTGTCTGTACTTCTACAAGGAGGGTTAATATTTAAAAAGAGAGGCAAACGATACCAAAGGAACAATCAAATTCAAAGGTCGAAAACAAACCGATACAGCCATGGCGTAAAACGAAACCGACGAGAAGACAAACAGCAGCCAACATATCACAGCATAGAAAACAAAAACTTAGCAACACGAAACCCATTTAAAACTGGGATGATCTCAGATGCACCGGAAGGAAATTAGATCCTGCATTTTGGCCACGGAGGATTTTTTTCAAATATGAAAGTAATTGTGCAAAACAATCTTTTAGAACGCCTTCAAAGTTTGTTTATATGAACATCAAGATTATTTTTCACTCGTTTTATGGGTTATTTTCTTTTGACAGTCCGTATTTTCCTTAGATCCAGAAATTTTGTAGAACAAAATGTATATGTTTCAACACAGGAGAAAATTTCGCACCCGGTGGCGGGCTACATCTGGCCCTAAAAGAAAATGTGTACTAATTCATTGAAGAGGCCCTGGCTTGGGAGAGGCACAAACATGCAGCGGGGCCAAATGTTTACAAATTTATTTTTTCACACGATCTTTTGATGCAACTTTACATAAAATGAGACTAAAGTCAAATGATTTTTATTTGATCTCTTGATGGATATATGTCAACAGTTTGAGAAAAGGTATCACTCAAAGGATTGAAATTTCAACTTTGACCAAATTTTGAGGAAATGTGTGACACCTTTACACCACTTTTAGCAAAAACATGTAGGTTTGTGCCATGGATACGTCAAAATACATTCTAGCTTTAACCTTTCAACTTCTGGATATCAAATCTATACAAAATACTGATTACATACATATACACAAATATGACACAAACAGTAGGCTTAATTTGTAAGAAAGTAAAGAAAAGGGACTGGTAAAATTTATGTATATTGTTATCTAACATAAGTACCAATCTGAGGACAAATCTCATTTCATGATGTCATTTTCAAGAAAAGAGCAACGAAAGCTACTATAACATATCAGCTTCCTACTCTACTTTGAGGACTATTTTATAAACATTTGGGGTCTTCTTTGTTGAACTCCTGCAAGTCTTTCATTTTGCCCATACAGCTGTCGTCGTGTCAACCTCTGTCTCACCTAGATTCTTTGGCGCACGTTGCTGTCTACGACTTTTGTTCGTCTTTTCAAGGTACTTCACAGCTATTAACCTGACATTCTGGAGGACTAACCACATTGCCTACAAATCCAACTGTTTTATTTCGACGTAGATATCTTAAATGTCTGATTTTACTCAGACCTTCTGTAAACTACTAAATCTAACCAAATTAATTAAATAGAGAATGTGTCCATGGGACACAAATAATGGCCCGCTTGCATATATATAGCATTATAAAGGGTCACTACTCAAAATCGATAAAAGTGACGCCATCCAAATTAGCACATGATCTGTGTATTATGGTAATAAGCATTGTGTATACGTGTCATAACATTTGGTTGGGGCAAAATTTAGAGAGAAGGGAAACTAACTGATTGGACGTATACGTGTACGGACGAACAAGGTTAACACTTAATGCCCCCTACGCTGCGGCGGGGCTTAACAAATTCAGACATTTTTTATACTGAAATTGTACATACCCGACAAATTCCCGACTATCCCTACGACCCCTATACGACCAGGTCGACCTGGTCTGGTCAAGATCGGGCTGAGATCGAGTATAGTTGATTTGGTCTAGCTAGTTGAGTAAAGAACGTCTAGAGATTGTGAATTGGTCGGAATTCGAATATGTTTTCAATTAGTGGTTGGGTGGGAGTCTTGATGGAGACATTAATGAGTCGCAGTGGCGGATCCAGAGGGGGGGTTCCGGGGTTGGAACCCCTTTTTGGACGATCAATGCATTTGAATGGGGACATATAGTTGGTACCCCCCTTTATCCTGGGTTGGGAACCCCCCTTTTTAAAATGGCTGGATCCGCCCCTGAGTCGTGAATGGTCGAGTTAAAGAAATTCTGAAGTTAACAAAGTTTACTTATAGTTCACAAAAAAAGAATTAATTTGAACTTTTTGTTAAAATTCATCCAAATACTACAGTCAAAGGTTGTCGTTTTCATCTTGGACAAAATACAAAATTTAGGTTTAGCTAATGAGGACAAAGATAGGTCAAATGAAATAGAAAAATGGTTAACGCAGATTTTCTGATTGCCATTTCTTCCAGCGGAGGAAGTTGAGGACGGTTTTGCTGACGATATAATGTCAGATGTTCCTGATATCGAAACGTAGCATCACACAAAATAACTCTTTGATAATAGCAAAAAAACCTTAAAACCCCAAATGGTATTGTCATATAAACTATTTGCATATATATGTAAGACTCATCGGTCTCTAATCGACGGCCGTTCCTCAAATCGACGTCCAAATCCGACGACATTAAAATAACATGCCAAATCGACGGCCGATTTTATACCCCACTAATCGACGTCTTATTTGTTGTTCTCAAATCGACGTCCACTTTTTAGCTTCTCTAATCGACGTACGCTTTATTGATTTGCTGCAATGACGTCATAACTTTATCAAATGACCGATGTTTATACAGGTTGTGATATCAATTTTAAATTTAACAGATTATATAAAACTAAGGAGATTTGGTATGATTGCCAATGGGACAATTATGCAATAGATTACAAATGAAGTGGATGTAAGCAATTATAGACAACCGTACGGCCTTCAACAATAAGAAAAACCCATTCCGTAAAGTCGGCTATGAAAGGCAACGACATGTAAAATGTAAACAATTCAAACTAGCAAACAAACGGTCTTATTTATAACAAAACAATTCAAAAAAACAAATATGACAGGCATAAACCAACGACAACCACTGAACTACCGGTGTTATATAGACATTCTTCCCCCATGCCAGTCCCCCCCCCGGGGAAAACTATCATGATCCAATTTTACCCTGGGAAATGTTGTATCATTGCCATTCTTCCCCAGCGAAAATTGGCAATACGTATACATATAGTCACTTTTCCCCATGCAAATCTTTCCCCACAGTATAGATTTCACTATATACAGTCAAACCTGTTTTAAGAGACCACTTATGGGATAGGAAAAAGTGGTCTCTTAAGACAGGTGGTCTTTAATAAAGGTTCGATATTTATTAAATGTACTATACAGAGGATCTAAAATAAATCGGTGGTCTTTTAACACAGTTTTTTGCTTAATACAGGTGGTCTCTTAAGCAGGTTTGACTGTATGTCTAAAATTAAAATCAGTGTTAGACATAGATTTTATGTTGACAAATTTTTGCCCATTTACATTTACAAAAGTCTGTCTACATTCTCATCGGTCCGTCTATGTGTCAACAAGTCTGTCTTCATGTTCACCTGTCTATCTACATGTTTACAAGTCTGACTATGTCCACTAGTCCGTCTACATTTTCACCATTCTGTCTATGTGTCCACTCGACTAGTCTGTGTCTACATGTTCAAAAGTGTGACTACATATTAACCAATCCTTCTTTGTGTCTTCTATTCTGTCTACATGTCCAACAGTCTGTCTCTGTGCTCACTATAGTCTACTAACATGTTTACCATTCTGTGTATGTGTCCACCAGTCTGCCTTCATGTCCAACAGTCTGTCGACATGGATATCAATCGGTCTATATGTCTACCAAGCTGTGTCTACATGTCCAACAGTCTGTCGACATGGCTATCAGTCGGTCTATATGTCTAACAATCTGTGTCTACATGTCCAACAGTCTGTCGACACGGCTATCAGTCGGTCTAAGCTGTGTCTACATGTCCAACAGTCTGTCGACATGGCTATCAGTCGGTCTATATGTCTACCAAGCTGTGTCTACATGTCCTACAGTCTGTCAACATGGCCATCAATCGGTCTATATGTCTACCAAGCTATGTCTACATGTCCAACAGTCTGTCGACATGACTATCAGTCGGTCTATATGTCTACCAAGCTGTGTCTACATGTCCAACAGTCTGTCGACATGACTATCAGTCGGTCTATATGTCTACCAAGCTGTGTCTACATGTCCAACAGTCTGTCGACATGGCTATCAGTCGGTCTATATGTCTACCAAGCTGTGTCTACATGTGCATCAGTCTGCTACATGTCCACCAGTCTGTGTATGTATAGAAAAAAAATTTAGTATGACTGCTAATGAGAAACTCTCCAGAAGAGATCAAATGATCGACACAAAAATTAATAGCCATAGGTCACCGTACGGCCTTCAACAATGAGCAAATCCCATACCGCATAATCAGCTATAAAAGGTCCCAAAGTCACAAATGTAAAACAATTCAAACGAGAAAACTAACGGCCTAATTAATATACAAAAACGATCGAAAACAAATATGTAACACAGCAGTCTGTCAACATGTCTACCAGTCGGTCATTATGTCTACCAAGCTGTGTCTACATGTCCATCAGTCTGTAAGATGTTCACAAGTCTGTCTACATGTTTAACCGTTTGTAATTGCATTTTGTTGTGTTGTTTCGTCTGATCGTCCAAATCATCAATTTGCTAACAGCTACATGCATTCTTTTGACCTGAAAATTCACTGGGTGTATTCTCCATACCAATACCTTCACCGCACCACCCTTTGTTTACACCGAACTCCAAACCCCAGGGAAAAGGCGTCTTTTACTTTCATTTAATTAACATGATTTTTCACAATGAAATGTATGCAAAGCTTTTCTTGGTGAGTATTTTTTTCAGGTAATGCAAGATGCACAACTTATTTGGTCTCATTTTTTAACGTCTTGATATAATTTTTCACATCGTAGGTGTCCGTAAATGACAAAGTCAATCTTCGTTCTCATTTATGTTTGTGCATCCGATCTTTAACTTTGCATTGTGCAACACAGGTCTGAAAATTGCAAACATTTTTAGGGCAAGCTACAGCCCGCCTCCGGGTGCGGGATTTTCTCCTTGTGTTGAAGACTCATTGGTAACCTTGTGCTGTTTTCTGCTCTTTGTTGGATGGTTGTCTCTTTGACATTCCCCATTTCCGTTCTCAATTTTGTTGTTTTCAAGATGGAAAAAGGCATAACTTTATATAAATACAAACAAAAACAATATCCCAACTTCTAATTACGTCGGTTTTCTGTCTCTGCACGGGTTTCTCATCGTTGTTTTTTTAAATTTTAATTTAACTACTCCTTACTGGCAATTCTTGTTTGCGTTCAAATGCCAAACAGTTTTCGTTGGGGTTCATTATAAGCCAAGGAAAATTTTAATATGTATCGCCAAAACAATTCACGTTGCAATTTTAGTTTTTCTGACAACAGGCTAGTATAACTAGTAAACCTGTATTTCAATGATGCAATTAAAGCATCAAAATTGAAAAGCCTACTTATATCCGGTTGACAAACTGTCGTTTCACAACCATAATAAATATACATGTTTTCGCAGTTAATGTCTGTCTCTGCATGATTGGTGTCCTTTTTTTATATGAAATGTAGCATTGTTTCATAGATATATATCTCGTTAGTAGTTATTTCGTTATTAAAGAACAACCGGTCTGGAAGAATATAGTCATATTAGTTGAAATTGGCTTTGACATAGCTTTCGGTAAATGAGTGTGCTCCTATTTCGGTGCTTTTTTTGTAAGTTGATTGTTTATTAAAAAAGCACTTATACTCCCATAATATGGACCTATGGCTTACAAACATTACACATGATTTACATATAATACAGTAACGCAATGAAAATGAACAATATTGTAACAGTACCTCTACAGTTTTAGTGAAGCAAATTGTAATTGATATTTTACAGTTTTTCCTATTGTGTGCTGTCCTAGGTTGGAGCTTTTTGTGATTTTTTTGGGGATGGGGTGTCGAGCGCCCACGAATATGTTTAATCCCGCCTCATTCTGTATTCGCCATTCCCATGTTAGGTGGTTGTAGTTCAGTGGTTGTTGTTGGTTCGTTTTGTTTTCGTAAACTATTTTGTTTTAATAATTAGGCCATTAGTTTTCTCGTTTGAATTGTTTCACATTTTTATTGCCGGGGCATTTTATAGCCGACTGTATGGTATGGGCTTTTCTCATTGTTGAAAGCCGTACGGTGGCCTCTAGATACTTATTGCCACGTCAGTTTAATACGTTGGATATTTGTCTCATTTATGCTGGAAAGAGTCGACCCTGTGCACGTTTAGAGCATGCGGATCTTTTGTAGATCTTGTACAGCTACAACTGATGGGGTAGATATCTGCATTCGATTGATGTAGTTTCTGGTAATTCCTGTACCTCCACGTCTTCCATGCTGGTTGGAGCGGGTATACCGATAACCACTGGGTTTTGATGATGTTTCATCCGTATCGGACTTCTTCTGAAAGAAAGCTTTCAGGCGGCGAGTATTTTCTCTGTCCAGCTTTCGATGTGTTCTTTTCTTTGTCATCTCTCTTTTAGTTGTTATCTTTCCTAATGGCGGCCATCTAACTGGTAGAATGTACTGTCCATTCCTCCTGGTTAAAGACCAGTCGGCAGTTGTACTTCCTTGTACAGCTAGTACATGTACAGATGTGACATAATTGGGTAGAGTTTGAGTAGGTTCTTTGCATGATTCATATGAAGTCATTTTACCATACTAGTATTACGAGACATCATAAACATGTCTGTTCAAGGGAATGTCTTCTTACTGACCTGAAGTGGTTTAACGAATTGTATTCGTCTAGTCATATGATACTAATGGTTCACGTGAAAATGGATGTGATCACCACATAAGAATGTGCTTCATGTATATATATATATATAAGTATTCTGATATCAAATGTATATTAATACGCCAAAGGTTCGGTACCGCTAAACTAATCAAAAGAAGTTACTATTATTTTTTTGGATTTCTAACTGACATCGCCGATGTTAATAATTTACAAGGGGGAAAAATTAGCTTCTCGTGCTATTAGGGTGGAAAATTGGCCTGATCCTGGTTTGTCCCCCCTTTCCCATCACGCTGAGGGGGAAAAGTAGGATCATGCCAATTTTTCCGGGGGGGACTAGATCGATCCAGTTCTACCGCCCGGAAAAAAAGTATGGGGGAAGAATAGCAATAGGACACCGGCACATAAAGAATTTGGCGAAATTCAACATGTGTGTGAGGGGGTACGCCCGACAGTCCGACGCCCCAAAATCAACAATATGCTGTCAATTATGAAATCAAGTATCTTCCATGTACATTTTGTTGGAATTTATAGTTTATAATTATTTTATTTGCTCAAAGAGTCAAAACGGTTAAGACGCACGTTTTCGAACTTAGGAAGTCTTCTCCTGGAAACAATACTACAATTTAGTTTACATGTAAAATATATATGCACTAATGTTGTACAAAAGATAATTTCGAGGAGATAGATTTAAAGCATAACTAGAGAAAGAAGCACACAGGATGAAGAAAAGCTACAAAATAGACGAAAAACGTGAGTGAAGTATATGGATACCGTCACGGAGTATGATGATGTATACAGCATAGTATAGTAATGTTCAAAGTTAGACAATAAGGTATTTTTAGACCCTCTGATAAATATAATTATAGACATTTTTTTAAATGTTGCAGTTTTCTTCATAACTAAGGTCCGGCGGTACTTCCTTGAGTCACTTAAGCAAGATTATCAGTTACTATTTCAAGATTTTGTATATTCATTTTAAACTTTAACTTTCACAATAAATCTGGCCAAGTGTTTCGATATATATTTGTATATATTTTCAACATGTTCGTTCCTTTTTGCATCAGAAGAAAGAGTTACTTCTAAGTGTTTAGGAATATCGTTGAGAATAGTGTACACAATTTCATCATGAATCAAAATGGTCATAATCGCCTTAAGTTTCAAAATGCTTACAACTTCCAACTTTCTTTCATTGTCTGATTTTTTATTCAAAGTTTTTTGAAGATGTCAATATTGTAACCAACTAGTGTTTGAATTACACCAAAAATAATGGCACAGTCAGGAACCTAATGTTTAGTGGTTGTCGCTTGTTGATGAGGTTCATAAGTGTTTCTAGTTTCTTTTTTATATGGATTAGACCGTTGGTTTTCCTGTTTGAATGAGTTTACGCTAGTCCTTATTGGGACCCTTTATAGCTTGATGTTTGGTGTGAGCCAAGGCTACGTGTTGAAGGCCGTACTTTGACATATAATGGTTTAAATTTACAAATTGTGACTTGATGGAGAGTTATCTCATTGGCACTCATACCACTTCTTAAGATTACCAGTTGCCTTAGTTACAGGGTCATTAGACGAAAATAAAGGGAAAAGCAGGTATAATAGACAAACGGAAAAGTAGGGACATACATTTAATAGAGTAGTCCGATGTCGGTAATCTGCATCTTTTCTGCCTGCTTTGCCCTGATGCATGCATGTATACATTTTCTGTTGATAATCAATTTGACATTATAATTATAAAAAAAGAAGATGTGGTATGATTGCAAATGAGACAACTCTCCAAAAGAAACCAAAATGACACAGAAATTAACAACTAACTATAGTCACCGTAAGCATGTCTTACTATGGCATAACATTTTTATGGCAGTGACAATATACAGCTACATCCAGTTTGATGAATCG
This sequence comes from Mytilus coruscus, assembly GCA_017311375.1. Classification (NCBI taxonomy): domain Eukaryota; kingdom Metazoa; phylum Mollusca; class Bivalvia; order Mytilida; family Mytilidae; genus Mytilus; species Mytilus coruscus. The sequence goes on from JAASAO010002654.1 coordinate 73,834, forward strand.
ATGTTACCACTGTGCTACCATCTTGTTGTTCTATTTCACATTTCTTTCCTGCTTTACAACAGTCAAGAGAGAACTGAGGAATGTTGAAAATCAGTTTACCAATTATCATGGTCAATTTGTATCGATTTAAAACTGTCTGAACATCGGAAGATAATGTTTATTCTTTACAGGTGAATCTGGTCACCATAAATCCTTCGAAAATGCTGACAAATACAAACTTTGAATATTGAACACGAATTTTATGGCAATTACAAAATATATGTCTCCTTTACGTTACATACTATTAAAAATACCAAATTTGTATATATTTTATAAAACGTATTGTTCATTTGTAATGCCATATTTTTCGATACAATTTGACATTCAATCTAGCTGGGTATTTGCATAATATTGAAGTGGCAAAACTATTATGCAAACTTGTTGTCTGCCCATAAAGTGAGAACTGTAAATAATACCTTGTCCATCGGATTTCTTATGAGTAAGAAATCCGGGCTTTAGAAAATTTAAAAGTGCCTAGAATATCAACCAATGTTAGAGTTAGATTTGATTATTTACTTCCTCCCGGCAGGGGCTGTATATATATTGACTGTGAAATAAAGACTGGCTAAACTTTTGGGTCATATTAGCAAACCGGTAACCTAATTTTGCGAAAAAATGGAAAATATACATCCCATTTTAGCGAAATAAGAAAACACGTATGTCACTTTACGGAAATTGCTACGTGTTCCTTCTATTATTTGTATTTAGATTGTAAGGATACAAAGTGGATGTGTTCATAAAACTTGTTTTTCTTTTTTGTTTCAATTACTTTTATTTATATTTAGTAATTAATACATGACTTCGAACAGTTTAATATTTCATCGTTTCTTGAAAATTCTTATATACATGTAGTCGAATAGACTACGTGCGTACTATAGTAAAACTTATAACGAACACACATTTCGCTAATCTGTGCTATAAAACAGACATGTAAACATATAAATTCTGATGATTGAATTCAGCATAAAATGAATAGTACATCAATCTCATTCTTGTATTTTTATGCCCCACCTACGATAGTAGAGGGGCATTATGTTTTCTGGTCTGTGCGTCCGTCCGTCTGTTCGTCCGTCCGTTCGTTCGTTCGTCTGTTCGTCCGTCCGTCCGTTCGTCCCGCTTCAGGTTAAAGTTTTTGGTCGAGGTAGTTTTTGATAAAGTTGAAGTCCAATCAACTTGAAACTTAGAATACATGTTCCCTATGATATGATCTTTCTAATTTTAATGCCAAATTAGAGATTTTCCCCCATTTTCACGGTCCACTGAACATAGAAAATGATAGTGCGAGTGGGGCATCCGTGTACTATGGACACATTCTTGTTCATCATACAATAGACAATTTATAACTAGTGCTTGCTGTATGGTGTGATTTTTACTAATTTTGTAAAGTCTCACAGCGACTTTAAGACGTTCAAAGGCATTGTTTTTCGTACCCGTACCTTTATCTTGGTTGTTTGCCTGAAATGTTGAGGGATTCGGTATCATTGTCTACACTATTCTTTCTCTCGGTAGCACAATACAAAGATTATTTTACCCCTAATCAGACAACTTTAAACGGATGTAATCTCTTTCATCCAGCTTCAAATTTTATAGGGTACCAAAAGAAAGAAGAAAGATTAAAGTGCCATATCAGTCTAAATGTCGAACTATTTTTATGGTTTTACTTCTTTCAAATGAATTTAGGAATCGATTGCAAAAACCCGATTTCAAAATTCTGTGTATTTAAAATGATGAGAGTTTCATTATGACATAATTATTACATAATTAGTTGCTATATTGTGATGTCCACACTTGAATGAAATAAGCTTCTTTGTTTTCATTCCATCCCAAAATATTTTAAAGATTCTTGTACAACACAGTTTGAACTCCGAAACCATGTCTCAGATTTTCCCTATTGCATTTCTTTTCTCATAAACCTTCAATGAAGATGTCAACCTCAGTTTATAAGAGATCACTAAATTTAATTGGGTATAACATTTGTTCTATTGATGCTTTTTGGATCTGAGACTATATGTTGAAGATAACTGTTCAAGGAACAACATTGTGTGAAAATCAGGCATATAGGGGCACACTTCTAGTACTGTAGCTAATTTCATTTAAAACTACATTTTAATGTCAAAAATGAATGTGTCAAAATTGAATAAATAAGAATTTTCCTACTTGTACCCCATTTACTTCAATATAATTCACATATGTACCATTTGGATACTTCAGGATTGGCCTTTCATCATAAATCAGTTAGGTTTTGACCAGTAAGAAAGCATTTCATTTCAGCAATTCTAAATATACAAAGAAAATGCACACACCTACGCATCAATATACATCTGGCGGGAGATGTTATATCATCACTGACCTTGCTGTAAGTCACGGTTGCTACTGATATGGTCAAAACTCCGCTTATTATGATAAACAGTTACAATAAATAATATCAGAAGTTTAATTACACATTGCATTTTCAATATTGATTTTATTTCTCTTAGTACATAAAATAATATATTTTGTTTTTTGCATTCATTTTTGTTACAAAAGTAAGTTATGCATGTGTACACAAAATGATCAGTTGGTCAGTTTAGATGATCTTTATAGGGATTTCTAGAAATATATATTGTATACAATGACAATATGGTGTTTTACTCCAAGTATATATTTTTTATTTTTGCAGTTTGAAAATGAAATATTTAATTCTTTTAATAAGAATTCATATTTATTACATTATCCTCAAGAAATTCTAGTATAAACATCAGCAACATTAATTGTTAAAAGAAGTAACAAAAACAGATGAAAATTAAATTTTGATAAAATTTAGTTGCTTTTGTATTGTGCTACCTTAAATATAATTCTAAGATAAGCATGATATAATTTCATGTAAATATTCCGAATATTTCATTAACTCTCTGAACTCGACTATCAATTACTTAAATCATAATGCTCTTCAATTTTCACCCATCCTAAACAAAATGTGGTCCTGATGGGCGTTATCCTAATTTGTGAATAGCCTTCAAAGTTGAAGAGTGATTGACAGTAAATATATAATAGAATCATTTGTGATTGACAGTAACCCCACCTTATAACCATATGGCACAATACAGCTTATGCTACATTTACTTTTGACCCTTTCGGGACTGTTATAACTTAAATGTAAATAATGTACATGTTTCAACAATTATAGCGTAATCTGTATTTTCTTTTGAACCTTATGGTACGTCAACTGGACGCTTAAGCTGCATATGCTATTTATTACAGCATAGGCTGCATTTAATATAGCATATGCTGTATTAATTATAGCATATGCTGTATAAATTACAGCATATGCTATATATAATAGCCTAAGCGACATTAATTACAGCATAGGGTACATAAATTATAGCTTAAGCTGTAGTTTATATAGCATATGCGAAATAATTTACTTTGACCCTTTCCGTACGCCATACATTCCAGTGTATTGTTGCCACAGACATTTCTACCCACGTGACTTGCGTTTTGACTGATAACCGAACGCAAAATAACATTCCATATCGCTTGTTATATATCAATTTCATCAATAAATATTCATGAAAATAGTTTTAAGAACATAGATAAATGATATGAAAATGTTTTGTCGTGAGAAATATATATATCAATAACAAAGCAAGAATACCGAAAATTTGTGTTAACGCATGCGGAAGAATATCTTAATAGATATAGGAAGATGTGGTGTGAGTGCCAAGGAGACAACTTTCCATCCAAATAATTCATAAAAGTAAACCATTATAGGTCAATGTACGGCCTTCAACACGGAGCCTTGGCTCACACCGAACAACAAGCTACAAAGGGCCCCAAAATTACTAGTGTAAAACCATTCAAACGGGAAAACCAACTGTCTAGTCTATATAAAAACGAGAAACGAGAAACACGTATAAATTACATAAACAAACGACAACTACTGTACATCAGATTCCTGACTTAGGACAGGTGCAAACATTTGCAGCGGGATTAAACGTTTTAATGGTACCAAACCTTCTCCCTTTTTCTGAAACAATAGTATAACATCACAACATAGAAAAACACACGATAAAATATCAATTTGAAGGCTTAACTAAATCAAAAAACGTAAATTAACACACTATGAACGAATAAATTCGATCTGTGATACCTGAAAGTAAATACATAGTTAATGAAATATTAGGGACAAACATTCAAGGCCAAAAGCAGACAAACAAGTCCAAACAAAACCATGGCAAGACACCACCGCGAAATATTTAACCCTTAGAAAATAATCACTTTTGAAAAACCGGTTTTCATAATATATACAGGTAAATGAAAAATAACTTTGTCGTTTTAGGTATAAGAACGTTTTGCGGGAAAATATGAATGCCTACTCCAATCCAATCTATTAGAAAAATCGAATTATTACAGAAGAGTGTCCACCATGCACTTGCACTGCACTATTATTAGAATAGTAGAATAGAATGATATACAATGGATGAAAATTATATATACATGTAACTGTTATATACAAATATTAATATAATATATAACAACAAACCAGATTATACTGATTTGTATCACTACAATATAATAGTTATTACGGTGAGATTGAATTCCATGTCATTTATTCATCATCCACGCACGAACTTGTCTCAGAAAAAATATATGTATGTACCTTAACCTCACTTTCAGGTATAGAGATGTGATTTTTTCTGAGACAAGTGCTGTGACCATCCACAAGAACTTGCGGTCATCCGATGTTCAGTACTTCAGTACTTTGATTAACATTTGTTTAGCCTTATTAGTAGTTTTAGCATCAACAAAAGAGCATAACTGTACGAGCTGCCTTCCGCATTCTAGTATGAGATAGGGATATATGAACTGGGTGGGAAGCATTACTACTTTTACTCCTTCGTTACCTCGGGAGGGGACTTGCTATATAATGTGTGGTAGGGATGAGATGTTGGAATATGTCACTTTTCGAGATTCATGATAGATGATAAAGTCGAGAAATTCAGAATATATTGCAAAGCTGCTGATTTAATCATAAGTATCTGAAACTATTTTTTCCTCACAGATGCAATTACAACTACAATCATAAATTATTCAGCTATTTGTCATATCTGTGTATCTCTCCATGAAATAGCGCAAGCATGATAGCTTAAGGTATATTTTTGGTCCAAAAGATATTATGAGTATGTATTTTGTGTGTTAAAATATGTGAAAAGGGTGAGGTACTCAATATGTCAGATGCTCATCCCTACCACAAAATAGTCGAAAGTGACAACCCCATCCCCCTCCTTTACCCTGGGTTCGTAACGTTCTGAAAGAAATATTTGATTGTCATATTGAAATTTGCCTTTTCATATTTCTTCATTTTCTATATCATTCTCTGCTTTTTTCTGTACTGATACTATGTACATGCTGATAAAACCATATATGTATGGTGTGCAAAATATCATATCTTTATAAAAAACTTTTATTCTGATGCTTGGCCTGATAGCTGTAAGGTATTTGACTGTTTTAATTTGAACTACCTGGCCTTTTTGTCATATACTGTGTTTATTATTTATTAATTTTAGAAGAAACGATATAAGATTATTGTTACAGGATCTGAGGACATTCTTCCACCAGCGAAATGCTCTGCATACAGTGTGCCAGAGACATAATCTTATGTCTCGGATGATGCCAATCAGGTGGATCATAATCTTCTGGTCTGTCTTAGAAAACTGTGTTATAGTAGTCTCAGGGTCTGTCAAATAATTTTCAATCACTTACTTCTCAACTTTTTATTTTCTTCTTCTTAGGGAAGGAACAATACTCCATTCCTTTCATTAACTTATATTTGTAAATGTTTCCTTGCATTAAACAAAAACATGCCATAACATTTTACGTTGTCATGTGATCGACGATACCTTTTTCAATCTTTAGACTTGAGAGTTACAACATGATGGATGGACAAAAGACTTGAAATTGCGATAGAAACAAATAGCAATGCCTAAATGCACTTCAAATTCTGAAAACAAATTTTTTAAGAAATGAAGGTCAGATAAATATACTTGACTATAAGTGAATACCCTTGCTTATTTGATGATGCAGTTTTACAAACACTGCAAGTGGAAATTAGGAATTAGTCAGAATTTCAGTGTTGGCATGAAATATCAATGAGAATGGCATTTTATTTTGTACTATTCGAAATACAAAAGTTTTTTTACCCACAGGCATGGGTTTCAATAGTCTTATTTTGTACAAGTTTTTCGAAATTTTAGTTTTCAATGCATCTAACTTAGTATTCAAGTTGGACTTCTAGCTGTTACGATTCGATCGCTACTGATGAGTATTATGTGTCTAGTGTAAGACAATTATAACTCTGCTATTTTTAATGAGTTTTATTTAGTTTCTCTATACTATGTTAGTTACAGCAATAAGTGAAAATAAAACTAGCATATTATGTTACAGCAAGAAAGTTAAGTCATAACAATGAATATGTTTCATACAAAACTGAAATTTTCACATAGGAACTTATTAACTTTACAATAATTAAATACACTAAATTTCTCGGACCAACTTATTTGTCAAAACGTTGTTCTTGTAAATTGTAATACAAAAATTCAATCATCAAGGTAATGGTATAGAGTAATTCCTAATTATACCACATGACACAAGCAGCACTTCAAGAGTAGCAGCCTCAACATGAGTATTTTTTTCAAAAGTGCATTTTTATAATTCATAAACAACCCTCGGAAATGTGGCAATAATTTCTGTACTTAATATAAAAATAAGAAAATGTGGTATAATTGCCAATGAGACAACTCTCCGCAAGAGTCCAAATGACATAGAAGTTAACAACTATAGGTCACCGTACGACCGTCAACAATGAGCAAAACCTATACCGCATAGTGAGCTATAAAAGACCCCGAAATGACAAATGTAAAACAATTCAAGCGAGAAAACTAACGGCCTGATTTATGTACAAAATAATGAACGAAAAAACAAATACAATATACAGCAACAAACGACAACCACTGAATTACAGGCTCCTGACTTGGGACAGGCACATATAGAACGTGGCGGGGTTAAACTAGATTGAAGGCGCCAACCCTCCCCTAACCTGGGACAGTGGTGTAACTGTACAACATAAGAACAAACTATACAAATCAGTTGAAAAGGGCTTAACTCTGACATCAGGTCGATACAAAGCAGAAATACATTTAACAAAAACACACACCAGCGTGGCAGGGTACTTATACATCTCCACAACAAAACAAACACTTAGTACAAATCTGAGAGTACTCGCAGTTACTGACAGCTAGTTCAAAGCTATTTACATCTAATAAAAAAAATCATGCACCTAAGACTTAAATATCAATCAGTACACATCCAACATCCAATGGATTAAGTGCAAAGACGTCATAAATAGTTAGAGAAAAACATGACCTTGTACAATGCAAAGATACAGGTATCGACAGATTGTAGAGCCATGAATGTGCATATGTATATAAAAATATTATTTAGTTTGATTTTAATTTACTGATAACAAAATCAATATTAATACCAATAAAAACATTATTCAAAGATCTAATAACAGTGTTGAATTGGTAACCTTTTAGAATAAGTTTATTTAAAGGATCGATAAGTTTACCCGGATCGTATATAAATTTCCGGGCTCGGTAAACAACATCGCCATAAAAATTAGGATGTGCTGTCCCGTTTGAAATAAATTTTCTACAGGTACAACCAAACTGCGTTTACTTTTCTACATTGGCTAGAGGTATAGGGGAGGTTGAGATCTCATAAACATGTTTAACCCCGCCGCATTTTTGCGCCTGTCCCAAGTCAGGAGCCTCTGGCCTTTGTTAGTCTTGTATTATTTTTACTTTTAGTTTCTTGTGTATAATTTGGAGTTTAGTATGACGTCCATTATCACTGAACTAGTATATATATTTGTTTAGGGCCAGCTTAAGGACGCCTCCGGGTGCGGGAATTTCTCGCTGTATTGAAGACCTATTGGTGACCTTCTGTTGTTGTCTGTTCTGTGGTCGGGTTGTTGTCTCTTTGACACATTCCCATTTCCATTCTCAATTTTATTTCCAAACCAAATCTTTGTATGAATGACTCATTTCTATTTATGATTTAATTTTTTTATGTCAACTAGTGAATAATTTTTAAATGTGTCAATTGGTTAAAATAAACTTAATTTTAATGAAATCAGCTAGTTTTCACAGAGAAATGATTTTTACTTTTCCTGTTAGTCTTTTAAAAGGAGGAAGGAATCTGTTGGTCTCATTATACCTACATTTATACCGGTATAACAATTCAATGTATTTTTGTCTTGATTTTGGTGATGTTAGAATGAGTTTCATAATAGTGTGGACATGGACACCTGATATTTAAATGATATCGTGTCGGTCACTGGCTGTTGACAACAAAGACTTCACACAATTACAGTATGTCAGGCCTCTCAATGGGGATATACATAATTCCTTTTTGCACATGTCCATTCATATTTTTTTTTGCATGAAAGTTTATAGGAATTTGTTTTGAATATATATATATACTCACAGCAAAAAGTTTCTTTTGACAGAATGCGTATATTCAGGGGTGATATCACCATGTAATCGAGAGACAAAAAGTAAGAAAAAATCTTTTCTGGCAATAAGTGAAAAAATAAGTAGCGTGTCAGTTATAGACAAGTAGTCCATCATGCATTGCAAATCATTCAGTGGATAGGTCAATCGCCAAAATAATAAAAAATGCTTTATTTGTAAACAAACACTAATAGATGCATTGACGGGGCATAATTATGCTAAATAATACATGTCAGTATAAAGAAATGTGCCCGACCTGTTAAATGCAGCTGTCCTGTTAATTTGAAAACGAATGGACGGATCACAGCGATTTAATTTAGAATTTACTTATTTTTTTTTATTTGTGTTTCAATATGTATCCATGAATTAAATATGTTCACAATACCTTTTATACTAGAATATTAAACAAATGCACCTAGTTTAAAGGTTATTATTACACGTTGACATAATAACCTGTACATTATCTCGTGTTACAGTTGACCAGTTTAGTCTTTGAGCACATGATTTATTATTCCAAAACCGTTGTGAACAGATCATTAAATTCATTGATATATATTGAAAAAAAGAAACCGAAGAAGAAGTGAGTACAATTTCAAATTGTAAGGGGGCGACCATTCCTGATTCGGTTAAAGTAAGGGAGGGGTGGCTATTTATTTGCAATTTTGTTCATGTAAGAGGCTTTTGAAATCAGCATGAACAAAATTGCAAATAAACATTTATGCAGAATTGTCTCAAATATATGTCCACAAATAATTTAATTTTGGATGTAACACGTCTTCTGATTGGCTGAAAGTGTTTTGTCTATCAGCTCATAGACATAATTGTGTCATGTGACCGTGACGTCATCAACATTTTTATCATGATTTACTCCTTTTTAGAATTAAATTATAAGGAATGACTGTAATATTTTTTCTGTCTATTCAAAATAACATCAAAATATGGTGCACACTTTTAAATAACTCGCTACGCGGGTTATTCAGTGTGCACCACATTTTTTATGTTATTTCTTCATAGACAGAAAAAACATTACAGTCATTCCTTAAATAAAAAAAATAGTTGAGTAAGACCAAATTCATTGAAATTACCTGCTTAATTTGTAGTAAAAAAATATAGATCCCGTAACTGTATACGTGTTCAGGTATAACAAAATCTGAAATAAATACATGTATCAATGTTTCCACAAAAGCTACACTGACTCCAATCAACATAAATTTTGCACACAAGACCGGATTCATATGCTTCTTGATATTTTCACGAGTTATTTTTTGTTAGAATGATATTTGAATGTTCACGAAAATCTGATCGTTGGAGTCTCCGATGGGTATTCAAATTTGTTCCGTGCAAAAAATTATGCAGTCCAGAGGACTAAAATGATTTTTTTTGGAGGTCCGGGGTTCTTATTACCAACATAAATAATCCTAGTATGAAAGTTGATCATCAACTCGTACGAATAAATGTTCTCTTATTTTTATTAAGGAGCCACAGAACGTTTGTGCAAGAAAAAACATATCACCTCTGATAATACTCATTCTGTCAAAAGAAACTTTTTGTTGTGAGTATATAAATATATATACAAAACAAATTCCTATAAACTTTCATGCAAAAACTTTTATTTTATGAATGGACATGTGTAAAAATAGTAATTATGTATATCCCCATTGAGAGGCCCCTGACATACTGTAATTGCGTGAAGTCTTTGTTGTCGACAGCCATTGATACACACGATAACATTTAATTACTATGTGTCCATGTCCACGCTGTTATGAAACTCATTCTAATATAAAAAGGATAGGTGGTATAATTGCCAATGATATAACTGTTCAACATAGTTCGAATGACTTTGATTAAAGTCAGTATAGGTCACCGTACGGCCTTCAACAATGAGTAAAACCCATACCTAATAGTCCGCGATAAAAGGCCTCGACTTAAGTATAAATCATTACACATCCACCAGATTTAGTAGAAAGACGCCATAAACATTCTGAGAAAAGCATAACATAGGTTCTTAATTTCTAACTAGAGATATTAGGGGAGATACCGAAGTTGCACAAATGGGCAAGCAAAGCACGGTATTGAAAATAACATGGCAATTTCATATCCAAATATAGATATTCATACGGAGTGTTTTACTTAGTTAGGTGATTTTTATGAAATCTAAATTAAGCCCTTCATCTTTAGTTTTCTTGAAAATATTAGGCCTCGTTCGATCAGAAGTCTGGCGTTTAAAAGAAGGACTATTGGTTGCTGTGTAAGTTTTGACGAATAATAAAACTATATAATACAGAATATTTCGAGCAATAAGTTTTAATCATGACAGAGGAAATTTAATTTGATAAACCGTGATTT